>CAUYPK010057879.1:0-21719 GCA_963574355.1 Loris lydekkerianus | reverse complement strand
CCATCTTTAATCTCCTCAATTCGTTGAATTCTTGAGATAACTTTTGGAATTCTAATTCGATCTTATTTGCTGTCCAGATCCTGAATTCAATTTCTGACATCTCAGCTATTTGTTTGTGCATGGGGTCTTGTGCTGTTTCTGTCCCATTGATCCTTGGGGAAGTTGATCTACTCTGATTGCTCATATTGCCAGAGTTTTTCTGTTGATTTTGCCTCATGATTGTTTTTCACCATTGCCTCTGGCTGTCCTCAGAGTTAGGGAGGTGTCTCTCCAAGATTGGAACCCAGTGGGATCACTCTATTGTTGCTGGATCTTTGTAGGGAGTGACCCTGTATAGCTCCTCTAGGGCTGCTCTAGCTAGGAAGTTCTGGTTGTGGAAGCAGCTCCGGTGTGTGACACACCCGGATCCAGCAACAGGGCTGGAGGTGGTGTGCATGGTTCTGGGAGTCCCTGGTGCCCAGTGACTTTGACACAGAGAGTCCAAGGCTCCAGCAGTCTCTGGCCAGGAGAAGGGCTCTGCGCAGAGGCAGGGAGGGCTCCAGAGGGCATGCAACTACCGGAGTCCCTGGCCAGATAAACGAGCTAGTGTGTAGGCTGGGAGGACACAGGAGGGAGGATACAGGGTTGTGCCAGGTGGGTGCGGGTCACTGGTCGGGGGTCGCTGCACAGCTCTTATGGAGGTCAGGGCAGCACCAATCCCACGAGTTTGAAGTTGCTATGAGCTGTGATATCATGGCACTCTACCCAGGGCAACAGCCCAAGGCTCCAGTGTGCCAAAACTGCCTCACTCTGCCGCTAAGGATTAAGTCTGTAAGGCAGTTCAGTCCCTGCCTTTAGGCTGCTCAGTCACTAGGTTACTTTGTCCCGCCTGATCCTTGCTCTGGGACCCTGAGGGCGGTGCTTGCTGGGGCAGTTTTTCACAATGGTTCCTGTGCCCAGCTCAGTGGCTCAGTCTGGGGCCCCAGACAATGCCCAAAGTTCTCCACACTCCTGCTCAAGCTCTCCCCAAGGTACCTCAAATGAGCGCTAAGTCCAAGAACACCAAAACAGTTCACAAGTAAGGCCTTTCTGGTTTGCAGTCTCACTGCTGCTTGTACTCATGGTTTCCCGCGTGATTAGGTCGATCGAACACACGCAACCACTTGCCAGTTTTCCACTGTTTTTGTTTTCCTCCTGGGGTCCAGAAGTCTCTTACTGGCTCCCTGTATCCTCAACAGGCTGATCATAGGCAGATCCCACTGGCCAGAGATGCCTGGAGTCTTGTCTCCCCAGACTCGCCTTGCCCAGTTACAAGGAAGCTGTTACTCAGCCGCCATCTTTAATCCAATCCCTGGTCTAAATTATGTATAATCTTAACACAGAGAACATGGGATATGGGACAAGACGACCCCAATTAGGCCACAGAAATTACAGGAGTGGTAATTAACACTCAAGAAATTTTGTGCTCAGGTGGACTGATTCTTCTGACCATACCAAGGCCACAGAAGAAAAGAGGTTGTTTTTCTCCTTGTGTAGTCTGGAGCAACTTTTGCTCTTGTTAATGAGGTACAAACATTTTATGGTCCCTAACTCCCCCAAAGCACTCAGTCTCCCAGAGAGGGCAGCTCTGTCCTGGCAAGCCTTGTCTGTTGAAGGGGAGTAACACTGGTGGAAGGATGAAGTTTCAGCAAGATAGCTGAATTCTTAAAGTGGGTAGGCCTTTAGCAGTACCTTTTGCAACAGGCTTTGGGTTTCTCTGGTCCACTTCTCTCCTCTCTCTGTTCCCTTTTGCCCATCATTTGCAATCATTTTCTTAACTCAATTCCTAAGTTACTTGCAACTAATAATTGAAAATTGGTTTTAAGCTTATTAAATCATTATTACTAGCAATGCAAGCACATCAAGTTATTACTTTTCCCTTAAGTACCCATATGTGCACCTACTCCTTCCTTCCTTCATTTTTCCTTTTTTTTTTCCTTTCTTCCTTCTCTTTCTTTCTTCTCTCTTTCTTTCCTTACTATTTTAGAGTGAGCGTGCTTCCACTTCTCTGAAAGAAGTGAGACTAAAGTCAGTGTCTTGTGCAGCTCCCAAAATGTTGAATTCTTAGATTCTGTCTAATACTTTCCTTTCCTTGGCAGATTTTTGGATCTTTTTATTTCTTTTGCCATTATGTTATGAGCTAGAGAGAGAAGTTATGGAAACTCATTTCATCTAGCAGAAACCAGCATTTGTGTTCTCACAGGACCCTGGTGTCTAGAGTATGCTAAGTTTCATTAGCATTCTGAGGCAATCAAAATAGAAGCCATTACTTTAAACTATAAGAAGATTTGGTGAATGGACTATGCTATCTAAATTTTTCTCTCTCCAGTAAGAAGCTGAAATGTGAGATATTTTGTCTGATTACTCTGTGAAGAGCTGAGTTAGTGGCTATGGTATCCCTCAGTGCATATTAATATCTTTGTGATTATTGGCCCTCTGGCAGCTAGAGTATGCAGGGTCCTGTCAGTCCTGTTAATATTCTTGGAAAAGATGTGGCATTGGAAATTTTGTTGTTCAAATATTTTTCTCTCTGAGGAGAACCTTGGAACTCTTGGATTTCCATCTGATCATATAATGCTTGCTAGGAGTAAGAATTATAGTTAGGAAATACTTTATATTTCTCAATTAGATTCAATTCAGCCAGTTTTATGCTCACTCAAGAGGTAGGAGCCTCCCAACAAGTTATTGGATTTCTTACAAAGAGTACTTTTCAATTTATTATTGTTGAATCAGTATGTTCATGAGGGGAATAAGGGTCCAGGACTTCATACTCCACCATCCAGTTGATATCATGCTGTGCACTATAATTTAAAGTGAATTAAAATCTACAGTCTCTAGAATAGATATGATGTGGAAGCTTCAAAATATCCAGCCAATTAATTTCAATCTCCTCTGAAATAAATGTTAGTATTTGAGACAACATAAAGATAAGAAATATTTTTCCTACTACATATCTTCTTTACATATTAAAATTAAAATACTAATTAAAACATTGAAGTCACTGGTTATCAAATTAGGATAACATAAATTATCTGGCATCTGTTGTAAATATATCTATAATATAAAACATAACAAAGGCTTAAAAGGTTCATGTAACTTTTAAAAGACTCACTCTTATTTTCTCTTTTTTTTCCCTTTAAATATTATTTAAATGTTATTATATGTACAATTTGAGGAACATTTTTTTAACACTTGATTCAACACATGGAAAGTCAAACCAGTTGACATAGGAGAGATTTCTCCAAAGAAAATCTTTAACAGGAACCTCTGTCTGTAATCATTCCTACGTGTCAGAGACATCCTCGGAGGCTGACCAGGAAATGCAGCAGGGCTGCTGAATTAACTTTAATTCATAATTTGTCAATCGATCTATTAAATTATGTGTAAAGCAATGTCTTCTATGGAATAACTTCAGAAACATTATAGAAGACTGCTGCAAAGTTCATTTTATAATTCCCTAAAAGTTTAAAGTATTTTCTCCCAAACTCTCCTAAAGTATTTTTAGCTATTTCTTAAAAAAAAAAAAAAAAACTCAAAAAAAAATTTACACTACCAATAAAGGGAAGTCAAGCGTAGTACCCTGAGCTGCTGAAACCATCTTAAGTGACTCAGAACTTTAGAAAGAACATTGGATTTTTCTACGAGCACTTAAAAAAAAAAAAAAGAAAAGAAAAGAAAAAGAAAAAGAAACAAAGAAAAGGAAAGAAAGACAGAAAAAGAAAAAGAAAAAGTCTATTAGCCAAGCTGACTTCTTGCCCAGTGCTTTATTTAATGGCTTTGCTCTTAGGAATCTCATGCAAAATTCATTGGATATTATGGCAGAATGGATCATGTCAGCCCATGTGGGAGGAAGGGGAGTGAGGAAGGGGAGTGAGAAAGGAGCTTTTGCTTAATGCTTATGACACATTGCAAGTTGCGCCTAGAAACAGAGAGCTGAGGGAAATTAAGCAAAATTGCTGGGCTTTGCAAATGAGCAATATTTCTAGAGATGTCACATTTCATGTATGTAAGTGTTGAAGTCATTTAGCCTACTTTGTTTTGTAGGCCCAATGCAGGGCCAAGTTAGAGGAAGACTCTCAGTCTCAGAATGCTACGGGTAGACTATTCAGACACCTGAGAGAGTGATGAAATTACGTTTAAAGGCTTTGGGGATGCTTTCTCTTAAACGCCCCCAGACATCAAGTTAAATTTCCTTTTCTGGAGACCATCAAATATTTACTGTTTAAAGTCAAGTAAATCATAAAATGAAATCCCCATAAAAGGATAATAAAATTGTTTGTATATACTTGGCTTATCCACAAAATCCATTTTAAATTTTTCATAAAATCATCAACATGACAAAAAATAGATTCCAGTTAAAACTATGCTAGAATATAGAAAACAGTGAAATTAAACTAACAGTAATATAAACTTACCTTTTTGAAATTGTATCTCATAAATAAATCTTCAAATAAACTACTGAGTGGTTTTAACACAAATATATTTACTTAAAAGATTATGATAAGATTTTGGAAAATATGACTTAACGTATACAAACAGCTAACCTAAATTTTGCTACTGAAAGAATCTCCATTGATGTAAGCAGGAACATATAAAATCTACATGCTTAAAATCACAATTGCTGGTTTAATATTTTCTGAGTACTATTATTAAAAAAGGAATTGAATAGATGACTTATTTTTAAATTATGAATGCATCTGGAGAGAGAACTAATTCTTTATTTTTAAAAGTTGTACATTTCTACTTCTAAAATATTTTAAGGAGAGACATTTCTCTTAGGATAGAATTACCTCTCTATAAATTAGAATAAGCTTTTATATCATATGATCACATCATAACTTTTCTCTTCATAACATGTCTCTAGGATATATTTATATAGGTTATATCGTAGAATTTGAATGTATTTAAGGACACTATGAATTGGGAAATGATGGCCTTCATGAGATGTCTTGCCAAAAGATTTCAGTGTCCATCCATACTAAGGAAAAAATTAGGCTTTAAGTCAGACAGATCTGGGTTCAAATCCTAGCACTCTTCTTGCTATGTTTTTGTGAAACAGCTCTTGACCTCTTTTAGCTTTTAATATTTCTTTTACTTTCCACTTTTTCTTTTTATTCTATAAATATAGCTATGAAGATATAGAATAGGTAGAGGATATACAAAACATGTATATTTTACATTTTAGGCCATATGTTAAGATTATATTAATAAAAAGGAACAGCCATTATTAAATACATATACTCTCAACAGTTCAACTATTAACCTTTGCAGAAAATTCAACTGTTCATGTAATATTAGTCCTGATATAAATATATCTAGTTTCCTAATTTATAACCCATGATCTACTTATATTCCAAACAACAATTATTTGGGTAGTTATTTTAATGAAACGCTTGTAATAGACATTGACTTGCTCTCCTATAAGTCTGCAATTTTAGCTTAATTAATACTTTACATAGATTATTTCTCACTGTTCCTTTGTGGTCTATGATCCCAATCCAGTTTTTATTTTTTGGGTTGTGCTGTTTTGATATTATTATGGATTTAAATGCCAGCTACACCATTTTCAGTTTCTTTGTCATGGTTATAATTATTCTGAATTTAGTTTTCTGGCTTGTGAAATACTAGGTAATATAACTACTTCAAAGAGTTGTTTGAATTAAATATGAAAGAAATAAATATATAATAAAAATATATAAATTAACAGAATACCTGATACTTAGTAAGAATTTATAAATTAATGTTACTTTTATTATTTTAAATATCATTGAAAATCTATACCTACTTTTATAAAATTGGTATTTTTATATTTTATTTATCATCATAAAAAGTGAAAGCTATATAACTTATTTCAGAGGAATTAAACTGAGTTATTTTATAAACGAGTGGCCTCAAGTATTTTACTTAAGAATAGACATTAAAAGTAACAATTTATAATAAATTATAATTTATAAATTTATAAATCATTTTTAATAGAAAAATTGTATAAATGTACAATTTATAAATTGTACAAATGTAAATTTATAAAAATTGTATAAATGTATATTTATACAATTTTTATAAATTGTATATTTATAAATTGTATAAATGTATATACAATTCATAAATGTATGATTTATAAATTATATAAATTTATAAATCATTTGTCATAGAAAAATTGGTATCTTGGTCAATGGTATGTATTTAAATTGAAACAGTGACTTAATTAAAAAATCCTGATGTTTGTTCATTGATCTACATTTTAGCTCTTTATTGAGTACAACTTTAAGGTATTTAGCAAGAATTCATCATTATTCTGCCATGTTTATTGCTAGATTTTTCTTTATCCTTTCCCACAATATGATGTTCCCAACACCTTTATTTACTTATTTCTCAAGATTTCAGCCATCATGTTTTGAACTCCAGGGAAGTTTCTCATACTCTAAAATGTAAAGTATTCTTTAAATTCATCCTTCATTTCTCTCAATGACTTCCATTTTGAAATGTATGTCCTTAGTCTTTTAACTTTCTTCTCTATTCATACAGTTTTTCATATTCCAAAAATATTCCTCCCAAGATTATGTTGCCTTTCAGTTGCAATTCTAGATTTTACTCTTCTGAAAAACCCCAAAATTCTTGAAAGAACAGCTTGCAGCCACTTTCTTCTTATATCTATACAATCATTATTTTTTCTTTTTTTTACACTTGATCTTAGCCAAAAGGCTGAGCAGCAATTTCTTTTTTATGCCATATTTGTACTGTGTGCATTTTCAATTATTTCCTTTTTCTTTGAATTAAATAGCTCTTATACACTTTATCAATGATTCTCTAATTACTGTCTTATTTTATGGTCATTACTATTGAATTTATCTAATTTTACTATATATATTCTTTCCCAATTTAATTTTGTTTTGCTTTTAGTTTGTGTTATACTTTAATCTTTGTGGTCTCCTTTTACCTCTCTCATTACATCTTCAGTAATTCTTTTATTATATCCACTTCTATATCTATCCACTTACTTATGTCATTCTAAAAGATAGCTATTGTTGAACAATTCTTCTCCACAAACTTCATGTATCAATTCTCTGTAGAAAATTTAAAAAAACTACTTTTCATATTTGCTTTTATACTTTCCGGATAGGAATAGCTACTAGTGGAAATAGCTACCCAGCATAACTACAGTGCATATTTTTTAAAGTATTTGCTAATATTTATTTTTACACATATATTTTTAATTTTTAGAGATTATGCACATGTTATTGAGCAGACTGAAATACAGTGAATACAATGAAGAGAGATTGTTTTGATATATCTATTTGGACAAAGGCAGAGACAATGTAATTTGAAAGATGAAATCACATTCAAGAAACATTTATGAGAAAGTGCTCAAAACATCTAAAGAAAATTTTTTTAATTTTTCTTTCAAAAACCCCTTGTCTTGCCATTCTTATTTTTAGTGATGCTTAGATACTCCTATTTTTGAGGTTAAACCTAATCATCTTCTGTACTTTCTTTCTGTTTGCCTAATTTGTTGTCAGTTTATATTGTCTCTAATACATTTCTTTCATATGCCTGCAAATTTGGACTTCATTTTTTCAATCTTAGGGTCTTGCATTTTTTATTACTTTGCTTATAAGCTAATTAGTTAGCTTGTTACTTTCACATGGCTGAAGCCAAAGATCTGAGACTCTTTATTGTATTTACATCAAACCTGCAGCTACCCCCTTTGTTCTCTAGATTTTACCAGTACAATACAAAGGTATTCATTCAATTGGATATCATGTCTATGGTGGGTTCCTGTCACAGCTAAAGGGATACCAAAGTTGGAGAAGCCACCGCATTTATCATAAGCAATAATAAGGTTGTTCTTTGTCCTTAAGGGAGACATTGCCACATTTCTTCAGGTTTTTCATTGCAAACGTCACCTTGGGAAGTGGCCCAAGTAAAGAGTAGTCAAGATTTTGTATTCTTGTCATACCCAGAAAATACAGTGAGCTTTATTTGTAGTCAACGTATGCAGTAATAAAACACCTTGTCCTCTGACGTACTCTTATATTATCTGTACTTGACTCTGTAAATTACAGATCTGACATTGCCTGCAGTAGGTGTTGGAATGTACAGCGCCTTCCAGCAGACTGCCTTTCCCAATAGCTGTTACCCTAGAAAATGTTCTTACTTACCTCTACATTAATTATACTAGGAGGCTTTTGGTTGTGTTTCCACTTGCAATTTTGTCCTTCTGTAAAATGATGCTAAACTAACTTTAAATCAACATTCAATATTATATTTACTATAAATCTGTTACCCTGGCATGTCAAATATTACCTAAGTATTACTCAATGTATGTTTTCAGTCTTGCTCCTCACTGCTAAGACACAGTAAGTACACACTTCAGAAAAACACAACTACTGTTTTCCTTGAACACATTCCCTTGTTGCATTACTTCTGCTCTCTCTAGAAGCAGATACTTGTACAGAATTAAACACACATCTGTTGTTTGGGAACTTTTTGGTAATTGCCATTCTCACTGAAGTCAGGTGCTATCTCACTGTGGTTTGATACGCATTACCCTGATGATTAGAGATGTTAAGCATTTTTTTCATGTAGTTATTGTTCATTAGTCTATCTTCTTTTGAAAAGGTTCTATTTAGGTCTTTTGGCCACTTTTTTATGGGGTTGTTTGTTTTTCTTCGTTCTTTTTTGTTTTTTGCTGATTTGTTTCTAGTTCTTTATAGATTCTGGTTATCAGAACTTTATCGAATGCATTATGTACAATTATTTTCTCTCATTCTGCAAGTTGTCTATTGATTGTTTCCTTGGCTACATAGTAACTTTACCAAAAAGTCCCAAAACAACAGATGCCATCATGGAGTAGAGATAAAGAAGCACTTATACACTACTGGAGGGACCTTATACACTGCCAGAGGGACCTCATATACGAATGGAAGGATTGATAACTAGCACAACCTCTATAGAAAGTATTATGGAGACACCTCAAAGATACTGATCCTTTGATCTACTTGATCCAGCAATCCCACACTACTGGGAATTTACTCAATGGAAAAAAAAAGTAATTCTATCAAAAAGACACTGCACTCAGACGTTTATTGCTACACAATTCACAATCACACAGATGTGCAATCAACCAAGTCCCCATCAGTACACAAGTGGATAAATAAAATATGGCATTTGTTGCTAATAGCTTTTGTAACAACCTGGAAGGAATTAGAGACCATTCTTCAAAATATAGTATCACAAGAATGTAAAGTCAAATACCACATTCACCCACGATCACATTGGCTCTAATCTTTTAATACTCATGGGCACACATGGGAGTAAAACTCAATGGAAACCAAATATATGGGAGAGGGGAGGAAGGGATGGGTAAATACACACCTAATGGCACAATGCATGGTATCTGGGTGACAGGCACACTTATAACTTTTTTCAACCTGTACAAAAGCAATTCTTGTAATGAGAACATTTGTATCTCTGTAATACTGTTAAAAAAAAAAAAAAAGATATAAACATACATAAGATATAGTGGGAAATTTCTGTTACTATAAAAGTCAGGAGAAACTGGAAGAGGTGAGCAAAGTTATACTATCATTTTGAAGATCTGAACACATAGTCACATTTTCCATTTAAATTCCACTGTTGTTCAAACTGTATTGCTTTCCCTGGCCCTCCCTCCAAAATCAGTTGGCTATGAATTATTTCCCCCTTTAAAAAGCATGGCAACTCTCAAATTTTCTACGCACACATGCACACAAACACACTCATCACTACACACACACACACATTCATATACTAGAATGTGATAGATTAGATTTCGGGATTTAGGAATTTCGGGATTTAATAGAATCTCAAGAGCCTTAAGGAATAGAAAAAACAGCCATAGTATCTGGCCTGGTGAGGATAAATTAGACCTCACCATATTAGAGTGACCATGATGTTTCAAAACAAAAACAAAGTTACTGTGTAATCATGTAATCTTGCTAGCCTTCTACCAGCTGTGATTTTTTTTTTTTTAAATAGTAGGTTATGTTAACTGTGTACATAGTTGAATCCAAAACTTTTATTGTCACTTTGTCTTGTTAATTTGTAACTTGAGGGTGACAAAAGCATGCACCATATATATTTCTACAATAATTACATGAGTTACCTACTTATTAGCTGCTCAAAACATTGCCTGACAGAAGGTAAATGCTTAATAATGGTAAACTCATGTTGTTATTGTTTTCTTACTTTTCAGACAGGTGTTTTGGTTGCTGGTGTTTTGTAAAGTCTTAGAAATACTCACATTCTATAATACACATATTAAAGCAAGTACAAGATTTTGGTTGTTACTAGAGCAGATCATATAAGGCATTCCTTATTAATGAGCATTTTTGCAGTAATGATTCTCAAACGTGTCAGACTAAAACCCTTCTTTTTAACAAGAATTTTATAATGCCATTTTTACGCTTGTGAAATGAATTTCAAGCATAACATAGCTTACCATTTGCATAACAAATAGTCAATACATCATTTGGAATTAAAGAGGAAAAAATAATCGTATTTATTTTATTAAAATAATAATGATAAAACAGAGAATGCCAAAAATGCATATACATTTTAAGAAAAAATTGCATTAAAATTGTAATACTCAATATATAGCGATAACCAAAGACAAATACAAGTCACATTGAACACCTTTTGTAATTGCAGAAGTCAAATATGACTTAACTATTACAAATATCATACAAAATTTTTTCTTTCTTAAAATGTGTATACATTTTGGCATCCTGTGTATGTAAGTTATCATAAATGTAATGTAAAATAATGCCTAAAAAGATGTAACCTCGGAGGAAAACATACTGGATTAGTCAGGCACTTGTAGCTCTGCATAGAAGCAGCTCAACTGCATCAGCCACAGGGACAGATCACTCTTGGCGTTGCATTAGGATATCAAATATACAAACTGTGATTCCTTTCGGTAAATTCATTTCAAAAATATTTAATGATGCTTCAAAATTTTCCTGAAAAGAATAAAGTATATTCTTCATTGGATAAATATGGTAATACACTTTGGGAAAATAGAGGCTATTTTAAAACTGAAAAACTTTGCTTTAATGTAAGCAGCATTAGGTTCCAGTATCAGGTAACTATTAGTTTGTCACATCCACTAATGCATGGTGAGACATCTGGAAGTAATTTGGAATGTGTGAAAACTCTTCACTGAAGACAATCATCCTGAGTATTGCAGGTGGTTAGTGTGTTTGGCTATACCCATTAAAAGTCATTAGCTTGTTCATCATCATTGCCAAAGTGCACTGCCCCATGCAAATCAATTTTTAGAGATTGGAGAGGAAGAGAAAGGAGTCACATGAAAAAGAGACTGTATCTACTCTGAAACTAGGATTTTGTATAAACTGAGGCAAGTTTATTAGGACATTAAGCAATAAATTTTAGGAATAAAAACATTCTTTAATAATATCAGAACAATTGATATTATTGATATGAAATAGAAACTAGAAAGTAAACAATTCGGAAAAGTGTTGTATGTAAAATCTAAGGATCGGCTGTGTTGAGCCATCGTAATGCTGCACAGCTGATGCAGTAGAGGGGGGTGGAGTTCCAGAAACAGTGGAACAAAGGGCCCAAGTTATTTCAAGCAATTAACAATGTCTGCATTGCAGAAATGTTCATGGTACATATTTTGTGTCTATTATAAAGAATAGTAATTTAATGAAAACACTACCCATTTAACACTACTTTTCATAAAAAGTAAGTTTTAGTATAAGGAACAGCTTCAATTACTTAGATTTATGGTACTGTTTTATAAAAGTATTAATCTAATTTCACATTGTATACTAAGATTTTATAAGCATAAAATTGCATAGGGTAATATTAATTTATATAACTATTTTTGTATATTTTCCAAAATATAATTAAAACAGAAGAGTTTATATTTGATTTTGAGCGATTTAAAATTAAGCATTAGCATTTTATTTCACTTTGAGTTGAAAATTTTAGAAATTAAAAATTATAGTGCTTCCAAGATTGTTTGCAAAAGAGTTTTCAATAAAATATATTTAAATTTTAATTAAAATGTAACACTATATTCTTTTGCCTTGTTCTGAGGAAACAGAGATGACATTATTTTATTATTAATTATAGAGTCTTTTATTAAGAAATGGTTCCCTGAAATGAAAAGTGAGGTCTTATATTCCACATATGATTTTTAACCTATATAATAAACAAAACAAACCATATTTAAACATCTTTGGAAATGAAACTGTGGTGTGCTTTAAGTTGTTAGAAATATTATCTAATATACACAAATTACTATTAAACTCTAACAGTAATTGAAATATACAAAATTTAGGAAGTGGTCTTACATAAACTATTATGGTATAGTATAGTACAGGAAATTATCAAAAACCAAGTACTAAGGATAAAAGTATAAGAATTATTAACGAGTTTGTGAATTAGTTATACTAAAAATGAAATTAAATGCCATTTTTTCTTTCCTAAAATAAGTTTTGATTAGCTATAGTTTCAGAAAATAAATTTTTTATTATCATTTAAGCGTTAATATAACTGAAACATAGTTAGGAAGATAACTGCAGCTAAAATATTTATGTGACCAAGTGTTACTAATATACCTAAATAGAAAATTTCCCAGGGGTGATTCAGGCAGTAATAGCATCACAGATTTATATGGAATCTAAATGGGAGATGTAAAATCTAATAGAAATTTGAATTATAAAAAAACTGTGCAGTGTGTAGTCAGTTTTATAGCACGAGGCCTTCTCCTTCTGGGAGAGTATATTAAGCAATATAATTTATTGAAATCAATGTAATATATTTACAGACAGTTCCATGGCTATATAATGATTTATAATACCTGAAAGTGTGATTTCAATTTTTGTTATATGCATATTCATTTTCTTAAATAATGAAGAAGGTATTTAGTAGCAAAACGAAAAATACATTTTTCTCTTACAGCATTATGCGATCAAATAATTGCTATTAGTTTTTTGCTGCTGTTCCTTTTGTTTTATAATGAGGGTGCTATTATATAGGAGCGAATTATGTGAGACTGACAATAGGGTTCTTGGTGAAAGGTAAAACAACCCTGTGACTAACCAGTTTCCTAGAAGTACTAGAAATTTAGAATAAGTAAAATACACTTGATTGGACTGTCATTTAAAAAACAATGACTTCTTTGGGTTGGATCAAGTATCAATCATCCACTCATTGTATATTTCCACAAGAAAAATGAATTTTGGCAGAATCTCCAAAAGATAATGTAGAATTTTATTCATTTACCACCTCTTTGAAGCTTAAGAACAAGACTATCTTGCTCTCTAGAATGGCTGATATTGTAGAGACTTTTGGAGGGTTTGCATAAATTAAGAACATTATAAATGCAATCCAACCTTCAAATTCCAAGAAGGAAATGGAAGAATATGGAATGTGAAAAGGTTCCTCTTTCTCTATTTTAAACTCATTTTATTAGTCCCCTACATATAGGTACCATCACTAATGAAAATAGGGATCTATCTATTATTTCCTCCTCCGTCTCAGGCAGACTCTATAGACCCCCACATCCACAGATATTTTGGATTTTTTTTTCTTTTGCATGAAACTCTCCTAGTATATAATGAAGAGTTTGATTAGTCTGTGCCCTTGATTCCTAAGAGGATAAACCTTAAATTCATGGAAATTCTCAAGTAATATGAATGTCTCTGTTATTGATGGTGGACCTCCCAGACCACACCTGATAGGTTATGTTAAGTAGGTGACTCATAGTGAGCCTCTAGATAGTTTATGCCAATGGGATCACTAAACACGGAGCTAGCCACACCAGAAAGAAAAACCTTGTGATTGACAAATTATGCTTTTAAATCATGTGATATAAACCTGATGCCCAGGGAGAGGAGGGAGAATGGAGATAGAATTGGACCACACAGCCAATGTTTTAACCAATCATGCTGATGTAATAAAACTCGATCAAAAGTATTAACCGTGAAACTTGGGTGAGCTTCCCTGGGAAGCCAAACAGGAAAGCTCATGCTTGGGGTACTCCCTGAAACTTCATCTTAGGGGTACTCCCAGACCTTGCTCTACATGTTTGTTTTTGAAAGGTTCTGAGTTGTATCTCTTTTGCTATAATGACACTATGATAGTTAAGTGTAAAGCTTTCCTGAGTCTTATAAGTCATTCTAGCAAATTTTCCAACTTGAAAGGATAGTAATAACCTCCAAATTTTAGCTTTTTAGATACTATTTATCTAGAATCAACAAGCTTTATGTCTATTGGTAATTTCTAGGGATGCCTTTTTCTCCTGTCCTTAAAGCAAGGGCCTCTGAGGTAATGTTCTTTATCGTGAAAGACAGCCTAAAAGATTGTTACATGGATAATTTTTAATTTCCTACATATTTCTTAGAAGAACTGTTTTGGTTTAGAAATAACACTAGTAAGTTTTTAATATCTTGATATAATTTAATGGTTAAATATGTAATCCCTAAAGAGACACAGCTGTTGAATTATAGAAAAGTATTTTCATTTTTCTTCAAGGTCAAATATCTCTGAGAAAAGAAAATTAACATAAAGATAAAGAATGTCTCCTTTTACCTTGAAAATATTTTCTGTTTGCATTCAAAGGTGATAAATGATCTATAGCCATGTGTTTGCACTTGAAAAAGAGATAAAACCTAGAACTAAAGGTTTACTCTCTCAAGATTTGTAAACATGTAAGGATGTTCTTTTCTCCCAAAGCTAACTTGTTTACATTAGAAAAATAAAGGTTCTATTTTCCCCTCTCTGAATAGGCTGTTGTGCAGCATTCCAATACATACCATAAGTTCAAAATTTGTATTTTCATGGGGTTTCACTTCTTTCTTGAGAGGACTTCCTTTTGCACATGTAGAATCTATTTCTCTTTTTATCACTCAAACCATGAGACAAGGTAAGTGGACATGAGAAACTTACATAGATTTTCTACCTAGTAAGAGGACTTGTGATTTCTGATACAGGAAACTTATGTTTGCTATCAAGAAAAAATGAATCATTATACATATTAAAAACTTATCAACTGCCTCGCTTAAATGTCCAGCTATGATGCTTCTTCCTCTATAAATGCAAGTTTTTTATTCACTGTGTGCCTCAGTTTTTAATATAAAATAGCAAGTTTAATAATATCTATTTAGGAAGGTTTACTGAGGTTTAAATATGCTAAGGTATCTAGAGAAGTGACTGAAACATTGTAATGTTAAAATTTCACTTATGCTACATTTTCTATATAACACACAAAATTTTAAGTGCCTTAACAAATATCAAGTTCTTACAACAATCCAGTTGTAAGATGATATTATTCACATTTTAACAATTGGAAAACTGAAGCATAGAGATGTTATACAACCTTCTTAACGTAGGAATTGGAATGCAGGTAGACTGTTTTCAAAGTCAAACATAAGTCTGTTAGGTATACTTTCTTTATAGCTAAACAAATAGTAGTTGCTGTCAGTAATATTATTAGTAGTAAGATTTAAATAAGCAAAGAAACATAGGCCTTCGAGTTCACAAATGCCTGAAGATACGTAACAAAAGTGATCAAGGTATTTTCTACAACGTATTTAGATATCTTTGCTCATCTACTAAGTAACTCGGGCGTACTTTTTCAATGAAATGACCCTAAGTCCTGATGAAGTGTGTCTGCCCTGGGATCCCAGAATCATTAAACCACTCTCTTACAGAAGTCTGAATTGTGTCCAAATTTAAGAAGCTCTTAGATTCTGCTCTATTTCCTGCTTTATATTTTCTCTGAAAAAATGAGCATAGACCACCGAAGATTTGAAATAGTATAGGGTGTGAGCGCAGGGGAAATGGAGAAACCTTTGATTCATAAATAATATTATCTAAACACTATCTCTTTTTATTCTTGGATGTTTGCTTCCTATTTATTATTAATAATCAATTAACATTCAATTAATTTTGTCCTATTAAGTACAGAGTTAACTGCATATATCTGATCAGCTTAAAAAACTATGCCTATACAATTTTCCTAAATCCACCCTATTGAAAAACTTAAAAATTTTGGACCTACTACTTGAATTATTTACAGAGGCCCCAATGCCTTGAAAATGATCTTTTATTCAATTTATTCTTATTTCTGCCAATTTCTTACATCGGTATATAATAAGGGACTGACTTTCAGAGTGCATATGGAATTCTCAGCAGTGTTTTGCCTCTAGCTTTTATTGTCTCTGCAGGCTAGGTCTCGGAAACAGGAACTCGATCATTCCTTATGTACTGACTGCAGCACTAAACTTTCAGGAGAGATCAATCTACTTGCAATTTGCTGTTGTGGCTGGTACTTTATTTAATGCCTTCTGGTGACAAACAATGGATCGACACTTGCACTAGAATGTTTTATTCCTTTGTACTGGTCCCTTATTGTTAGCAAAAAGCACAGTCATTCTTTTAATTCAGAAGGATGTTAACAAGTATATAAAATAATTAAATAATTGTAGTTATAACAATTATACATTGAAAATCATATATTCCTTAAGGTCCTCAATTATTTATAGTATTTTATAAAGAAACAATTTGGAGTTCAATTTAGTTCCTGACACCTTCATCCACGTAAATATGAGCATTGTTTTAAAAAAATTTGGAGAGATTTACTTAGATATCCTGGGACAATCCAAATAAAGAATTTGATACCTGAATCCAAGATAGATAAATGGAAAAAATACACCTTGAGTTAAGTAATAAGAAGACAGAGCAACACTAAAATGAAATTACCTACTTCTGTTACTTAAATCATCACCCAATCATTCAGTTTAAATGATTGCTAGTCACTCATGCACAGTGTCACCAACATAACAAATTCCTCAACAATGTGAACCTAGGATATTTTACGTATATCATTTTATCTTGAAAGTATTAAAAGGAATATATATTTAACTAATCAATAATTATAACTAAACTATAGAAAACTCTGTATAATTAATTCACCATAAGGAATCCTCAAGATAAAAATAGATAAAGAGAAAAAGTTATAATTTTATAATAATTATTTCATAAGTTTATAAATGTAATTCACCAAATAAATAGAAGCAAAAACAAAGACCATATGATCCTCTCAATAGATGCAGAAAAACGATTTGACAAAATTCAGCATCCTTTCAAACAAGAACACTTAAGAAACACTACGTGGTGCTGTAAGTGGACAATTTTCAAACTGATAGAGACCATCTACAATAAACCCACAGCTAATATTGTACTAAATAGAGAAAAACTTAAAGCATTTCTACTTATAAGTGAAACCAGACACGAATTAGAGAAAACCCAAAACATTGCTATGTCCTACTAATTACAGACTTAATGGAATTCAGGTGATTAATTGGTATTTTTCTAGGGATATTTCACAATGGACCCAACGAGTTGTTATTTACGCAGTTCTAGAATACATAGTTGGAATAGATATAGCCAGCAGTAGCTAGAATCTCCACATTACGTCTTTGAGTTGTGAAATGAGGTTTATTATGGTGGAAATGCAAGTGAAATCTGTTAGAATTGTCTCTATCTAAGAAAATAGTAAACCAAAAGCAATACTGTACTGCTGAAGAAATTGCAGAGATTAATGCCACCTCAAGGACTTAAAGAATTCAGGGGTGGTGTTTTCCAGCACATCACCATCTAAATGACCTATTTGGACTATTTAGAACACAGTTCAATTCTGGAGAATGGAGAAAGACATTGATTGGGTTATCATGAGCTTGACCAGGTGCTGGCTCCAAGTGCAGCTGCTATATTAGACATGGCTTTTTTGCTTGAGCAGATTAATATATCCCTTGTTAGCTGAATATAGCTATTAATCTAGAAAATGCCTTTTTCTTCCACCCTGTTAATAAGGTTCACCAGAATCAGTTTTCTTTCAGCTGGCAAGGTCAGCAATACATCTTCACTGTCTTATCTCATGAGTATATTGACTTCTCAGTCCCACATCATAATTTAGTTCACAAGGATCTTTAGTGCTTTTTATTTCTAAAAGATATCACACTGGTCTATTATATTGCTGATAACCATGATGACTGGACCCAGTGAGCAAAAAGTAGCAACTACCCTAGACTTACTGGTAAGCCATTTCCAGAAGTCAGGAGTAAGTACCAACAAAAATTCAGGGGGCTTTTGCCTCGGTGGATTTTCTAGAAATCCAGGAGTATAGGGCTTGTGGATATATTCCTTTTAAGGTGAAAAATAAGATTTATCATTTGACCCTCTTACAACCAAGAGGATGCACAATGTAAAGTGGTCCCCTTTGGATTTGGGAAGTGACATAATCCTCATGTGAGTGTGTTACTGAAGCTCATTTACTAAGTGGCCATCAAAATATGCTAGTTTTTAGTGAGGTCTATAACAGGAGAAGACTCTACAAAAGATCTAGGCTGCTATCCACATGACTTTACTTGGACTACGTGGTGCAAAAAATTTCAGTGGCGTTTTTGAGTGTGCTGTTTGGAGACTCTGGCAGGCCTTACAAGACAGATTGCAGCACAAAAACATGAGGATTTGGAGAAATTCTGTGCCATTCTCCACACATAACAACTCCCCTTTTAAGAAACAGCTTTTTGTCTGCTACTGGGTCTTAGCGGAGATTGAAGGCTTAACTATGAATCATCAAGTTCTCAAGTAACCTGAGGTATCTACTATGAACTGGGAGTTCTGAGAGTTATAAAAATAGTTGAGCTTACACAACAGCATTGTATCATCAAATGTAAGTGGTAAATAAATGACAGGTGTGAACAGGCTCTGAAGCAATAAGTTAGTTATATGAAGAAATGGGCCAAAAGCCCGTGATCCCCATTTCTGCTATACAGTGTTCTTTGTCCTAGCTTACATTTATAAACTCTCGGTGAGTTTCCTATGATCAACTGATGAAGAAAGGAGATGTGGTCCTGGTTTACAGACAGTTTTGCATGTTATAAAAGCACCACCTAAAAATGGACAGCTATAGAAGTACAGTAGTTTCTGAGACAACTTTTGAGGATGGTGGTAAGGAAAAATCCTGCCAGTGGGCAAAACTTCAAGCAGTGCACTTTGGTTGGAAGAAGAACTTACCAGATCCAAACTTATAATCTGTTTCTAATGGTTTGTCTGGATTGTCAGGGATTTGAAAAGAATACTAGAGGACAGTTGATGAGCAGACAATTTGGGAAAGGGGTATGGGAACATACTTCTTTGAATTGAAAAAAAAAATTAGAATATATTTGAGTTCCATGTGGATTCCCACCAAAGGGTGATTTCAGTAGAGGTTATTTAAATAATAGAATGGATAGGTGACCTGTTGATGCCTATTGACATCTTTCCCTAGACACACTCTCTGTCATCACCCAATGTCTTTAACACAGTAGCATGGTGGCAGGATTGAAAGTTGTGCATAGGCTTTGCAACATGGGCCTTTGACTCACAGAGGCCAACCTCGATAAGTGTCCAATCTGCTATCAGTAGATAAACATGAACATTTATTCCTTGATGTGGTGATAGTTCCTGGGGTGATTAGTCAGCTCTTTGATGGTGGGCATAATTTCATTAAAACATTTCCATATGGAAGGAGCAATGTTTGTTCTTACTGGCTAGAACTTATTCTCAGGACAGATTTGCCTTTATTGAACGCAATGTCTTTTGTCAAAGCTATCATCAATGAACTTACAGAATGCCTTATTCACCGTCCTGATATATCCCACATAGCTTTGCTAATGATCAATGAACCCACTTTGCAGCCAAAAAAGAGTGACATGAAGATAACTGGTCTTAGCATGTTCTCCATGATCTTGAGGCAGCTGGTTGAATACATTGCTGGAGTGGCGATTTGGACTAAGCTGCAGCATAAGCTAAGAGATAGCATATTGCAGGGCTGCAACAAGGTTATTTAGAAGGTTGTATATTCTCGGAATTATCATCCAGTATATGGGACTATTTCACTCATAGCCAGAATTCATAAGTTCAGAAATCAAGGAGTGGAAATGGGAATAGTCCCATGCAATATTACCCCAAGTAACCCATTAGAATTTTTTCTTATTCCTATTTCCACTATCTGATATTCTACTGGGGTAAAAGTCTTAGTTTCAAAGGTAGAGATACCTCCACCAGTAATGTAGAGTAACAGATTCATTATGGAAAACAGTATTAAGATTTCTAAAGAAATTAATAATATGACTGCCATATGACACAGCAATCTCTTTGATGTATAATCAAAGGAAATGAAATCACCACCCTTTATATAGATATCCCCATTCTAATGTTTATTGCAGTAATTAACACTACCAAACATATGAGGAGAACTTATGTCCATTGATGCACAAATAGACATACACATATATAATGGAATATCACCCAATTCTCAAAAGGAACAAGATCTTACCATTTGCTACACTGTGCATGAGACTGCAGGACATTATGCTAGGTGCAATACGCTAGACACAGATAAATCATTACATAATCTCAATTATATGTAGAATCTAAAGGAAAGAAATCAAATATACAGAGATAGGGAACAAAATAGTGGTTATCAGTGACAGCAGAGGTGATAGGAAATCTGGAGTGGGTTAGAGGATACAAAGTAGCAGATATGTAGGATGAACAAATCTAGAGATTTAATGCACAACATGAGGACTATAGAAAATGAAATTGTACTATATTTGTTATTAATGATAAATGAGTAGATTTAATCTGCTCTTGCCACAAACAAGGGAATAAATATGTGAGATAATGGATGTTAATTTGTTTCATTATGTTAATATTTAAAATATCTATATGTATATATATATATATATATATATATATATTTCATACCTGAAATATATAGAATAAATTTATATTTCAAAAAATTAAGTTGTAATAAAATGACTGTAAATAATATTTTAGAAAAGCTGAGAGAAATCATGGCTGGCAGAATTCTACTATTAAAAATATTAAAGGATGTTCTTAGATTGAAAGAAAATGATACTAAATGGAAATTTGGATCAAGAAAAAACAATGGAGAACATCAGATACTGCAAATATGTAGGTAAATATTTTAAAATGCTTTATTTTGTTAATTTAAAATATATATGTTAACTAAAAATATTAACAGTATATTATAGAGTTAGAAGTAAAACATATAACATCTATAGCACAAAAATCAGGAGAAGAAAACAAAATTATACTGTCATAAGATACTTCTTAATTTATTAATGCAAGTTTTGTGCACATACACCTTGTTTTTTGAGGCATTTCCTGATGAAACTTAGTCACTGTGTTCTAAGGAGGGTTAAACTAGCCCACATAGAGAGTCCACATGGAAAGACAACATGCACTTGTTCTTTTTGGCAACCTGAGTACCCAGCTGATAGCCAGCATCAAAAATGTTATAAATAATTAAAAATAGCTTCTGAAGATATGGCCTCTAGCCTTCTAATAACTTTCGACTTTGAGCCTTCCTCACCAGGACTCCAGGTATTCTGGAGGAAAAGAAAGCTATCCCTGGTGTGCCCTGTCCAAATTTCTGGTCTAGCAAATCCACATACATAATTAAATGATTACTTTATGACAGAGTTTGGAGGTTATTTTTTAATACAACAGTTATACCTGATATACCCAGATTTTTTTTTTTTTTTTTTTTTTTTTTTTTTTTTTTTTTTTTTTTTTTTGGTTGGTTGTTGCCGTTTTAATAATCGGGTGGGTGG
>CAUYPK010057876.1:0-30460 GCA_963574355.1 Loris lydekkerianus | reverse complement strand
ATATGACTTTTTTACAAAAAAATTAAATACAAAATACCACCCCGGGAGCCACCAAATGAATAAAAAAGCAAACGCAAAAAAAAAAAAAAAAAAAACAACTCTTACGTTTACATTTTATGAATTGTAAATGTGCACAGTATTTACTATTCCACTTTAGGGATTACAGTATTTTTCTAGAACCAAGTGACTTTTATCTTTAGTTAATTAATCAAGAAAGCCTCTGTGGGTTTATGTCATTATTCTTTTTACTCAAGCAAAGCTAAGGTTTCCTGAAATTTATGTATACAATTCATCTAAGAGATTATCATCTGCAGTAAATTAATGCATCAAAAATTTATCATTTGGGCTGGTAGCTGTGTAACAAATACCAAAACAGAGCAATGTGTTCCCAATTTGGTGCTAGTTTCCAATAGCAATGCAGGCTGGATCTAGGGAAAGTTGCAAAGTCCATAGCAAGGTGAGAGAAACTCATTTACTTGTGAAATCACAAGTGTCCCTATGTTATTAGAGCTATTGTGATTCATCCCGAAGTCACATATCTGAAGGAGAAGCCATGAGGTAGTCATAGAAATTCATTCATTCTTCTTCATGTCTGTATGTGTTTTAACTTTAAAAAAGTGTCCCCAAAGACTTCATTCTTTCATAAAGTGTTTTCTTTACTGATAAAATCACGCACAAAAAATTTTTTCACCTGTAAAGTCTGCAACAGCAAATTCTCTAAAGAAGTAGTGAGAATATTTCTGTAATCATAGGACACAGATTATTCATTTATTTCTTACAGAATGAAATATCTGTTCGGAAACTTCAGTCCTGTCTTAAAACATGCTACACCAGCAAAAGATTAAAAACTAAGTATTTTGGCTGGAAGGCAAGAGTTAAAAATCAAGGTGCATTTCCTAATGACAATGATCATCCTGGCTGGCCCAACTGCATGCAACAGAAAACACTCCAGTAGCAGATCCCACATCTGTGAAGAATCCCAGATCATTGGATTTATGGAATAGGAAATGTAAGTCAGGAAGGGAAAAACATTTCCTCTCATTAAAGATACTGGTGCAGGGATTCCCTTAGAAGATGCAGTATCATTCCTTTTCTCTCCAGAAACAAGTAAAAATATCCCTTTCCCCAGAAAATCACCTCCCTGCATCTCTTGTGGAGCTTCCCATTAGCCATTCTACAGCTTGCAAATGGACTCCAGGAAAAACTTAACTGGAGAGCTTCATTCAGAATTTAGATAGAATTAAAGCTCTTCCTCTGCAATGAAAACAATAAGGAAGTTTGCTGAGAGGTTAACTTGCTAGAGAATAAATGTAAGTCATACACACTGGGAAGTTATAAATCTCTCCGCAGAAAAAAAAAATGCCTAGCAGCAGCTCAAGCCAACCCAGCTTTTAAGAGCATTAAAGCAAAGGCACTGAGTCTAATATATTCACATACAACACATGTGGTGGCTGTTTCACATGCTTCATAACTCAGAGGGCAGCTGCTGCTGTGTGGGAAATGGACATTGTGACAGGTCACGGGTGATTTATACTGCAGCACTCACAGATGAGTGGGTGGCCAGTCTACCCCCGCCCTCAGGTCCCACCATGCTCCCCACTGGCCACAGCAAACCCACCCGGGGTCATCTGATCTGCTTTGGTCTGGGGAATGGAGAAGAGGCCATTTGGGGTAAGCAGCAAACCTCATTTCATCATGTCCAGACTACATAAACTATCACAGACTTTTTTTTTTTCAATAGACTATAAGCTAAACATATATGAAGAATTAATTAATATGTATACTTCCTACTTCATCCATTAAAATCTAACATCTACAATATTCATCTTACCTGAGGTCCTGGGACTCTACTTGGTACCTCTGCCTGTAGCTCACGTCAAATATATGAGATGTTATAAAAGCCGACTGAAAGCCACTATCCTCCTCCCCCAACAGCAAGTCCTCGCTCTACGCTGACACTGGTTAGGGATGCCCTTTGTTAGGTCTTAACAATTTCATAAGAATTCTAAAGCAGTGTCTGACTTTACCTAGATAGTAGGAAAGCGCCTGGTGCTGCTGCACGAGTCTCCATTATCCTTTGTTACCAATCAACAAAGTCTTTAAAACACCCTGCTGAAGGGAAATTTCCCTGCCAGTAAACTACTAGACACTTGGCCTTATTAAGGGCACCTCCTACTGGTCCTTTCATAGAGTGAACTGTGCTTTCTTTATCATCAACTCCCTGCCATGTTCCCGGAATGGGGGAATTACAATTAAGAGAAAGAGGTGATGGTAAGGTTAATAAGCAAAGAAGACCAGAGTGATGTGAATTAGCTCCGTCTTAAGAGTGCACCATCCGCTTTACTGGGACTTCTGTAAACTGCATCACAACTCATTTGCAAACGACAGAATGGATTTAGAAGTATAGAGAAGTTTAAAGACTCAGATATACATGCCTATCCACCAGCATCTCATTCACATGGACAGTAAATACATGTATATGTATATATCCATGCGTGCAGATCTCTGCTTTTTCAACCATCCAGGCATAAACCCATCTGTTCAGGAGAAAACAAAAATAAAGCAGTAATATATGGCCATAACTATCTAGGTAGAAACTCGGAAGGGAATGTTTAATTAATTTAGCTATTAATAAAACATAAATTCATTTTCATTCACTACCCCCAACAAACACAAGTCACTGAGAAATGGCTTTAAAATATTGCTGTGTAATTGACAAGACATAGTTCTTCACGCGTCTGCGCACCTTGCCTTACACAATGTTTTTAACTAGAGCATCACCAGTTGTTCTGTTCTGCAGACTTTCTACCCAGAGAGGAATGCTCTCTAAGTTTCCCTTTCCGGTTTGTAGAGGTCTCCCAAACTGCTGGGCAGCAAGTCAACCTTCTGTACACAGGAGAATCCTCCCGGGTGCAACGTGTAGCATCTGCGGTTGTGAGGAGGAAATTTTAAAAAAGATACCAATTCCTTACTGCGGGGATGGTCCCTCTCCCCACCTTCCGGGAGAGTAACTGAGGAGGACAAAGCTCCGGGAGAGAGGAGCCCAGGGAGCAGGCGACCGGCCCAAGAGTGGGAGGGAGCGTGGGCGGGAGGGCACGCGGATGCGGGAACGCGCGGATCAGAGGAGCGCGCGCCTGTACACACACACACACACACACACACACACACACACACCCCTCACACTTGCTCTCTCTCTGTCTAGCCAAGGGAGATAAGGAGTCCAGTCCGAGTGCAGGCAAACAGATTCCTGCCCCGCGTGAGGCTGCGCCGAGGTTTGGGGAGCCTCCGGCTGCGTTACGAGCTTGACTGAATCCCTGGCGACCGGGAAAGGCGCATTCTCCGCTGGCGTTTGCAACACTTGGCCATGCAGCACTTAGCAGGCACAAGAAAGCCGGAGCTGCCGGCTCTGGGGAGGCTGGGGGCTTCGGTGCAATTGACATCCCTTTCCCTGTTAATTTCCAAGCCTAGAATTGGGGCGCTCCTACTCAACTCCAGTCCCTGCCAGAGCCTCAATTTTCTCTGGATTTGGTAAAAGGTCGTTTAGGAAAGGATTTGAATGCTCAGTCAGCGGCTCTCCCCTCATGCCCCCAGGCCCTCTCCCCATACTTCCCCGCCCATCTACACTTGCGGTGTTGCAAAGGAGTAGACATTATAATGAGCCATTTTGCTCTCTTCTGCTCTTTTGGCCCTCCAAGTCCCCAGCTCTGTACTGGGAGACTGCGGTAGCCCCAGCAGCCTCCGGGTTACTCTTTCTCCTGCTCTATCCGGATCCAGTCCCCACACAGTTTTGCCATTTTTAATTAGAAACTGCGCTTGCCGAGTACCAGAGCCAGGGGCCGGTGCCCCAGAATATCAATCATTTAGAGTTTGGAGGTGTCCTGGAGATATGCAGAGACTCAGAATTTACGAACTCTGTTTACCATTAAAAGACATAAAATATAATAAAACACGTCTTTCTCCTCCTGGCAACTCTGCGCGTCCTTCAGTACCATCGCTCCCTCATCCTAAGCACCAAAACATACTCGCTGCCCCTTTTGGATTCTCAGTCACCAGATCCAAACACCCAAAGCGAGGGGCGCATACGTTCACACAGGACTCAGCCCTACCTCCTACACCCCCCACCGGCTTCCTCAAAGCCCCCTCGAGGTCCTCCTCTGCTCGCCCCTGTTGGCTCAGTCCTTCTCCTCTCAGTGAGTTTCTGAGGCTTTCGGGCTCCAACCCAGTTCCTTTCAACGACAGCCCCAGCCCCATCACCTGTCCCGGCCCGCCAGCTCTCCAAACGAACGCAAGTATATGCAAAAGCAAGGATGGGAGAAGCATGTTTTAAAAAGAGCAAAGGGGCGCCTCTCGCCCCCAACACCATCATCCTCCGCCCCCAGGGGAGGAAAAAAGTCGTCTATCTTGCATCATCAATGAGGAACTGGGGGCAGCGGGAGAGCGAATATCTTGCAACCTCCTCACCCCCCGAAATTCTACCACTGGCCAAATGAAAGGAGCAGGGAAAGGGGTAAGGAGGGGGGAGCAACGAGAAGAAAGGAAAGAACCACTTACCGGCGACTTGAAGATGCGCGCTGAGCAGGGAAGCGCCGAAGAGTACAAAAGCCAGCTTGGGTGCCCAAACACATCCAAGACTATTCTCCATATTTCAGCCAACACCTTCGGGGCCAGAGGTCCTGGGCAATGGCAGCACTCACATACATGCACTCACACACGCGTGCACACATGCACACACACACACACACACACACACACACACCGAGCCCCTTTGGCTTCCTCCCCCTCCTCCTCGTCCTCTTCCTCCACCTCTTTCTCCACCTCCCCTGCGCCTCTTCTGCCTTGGAAGCCTTTTTCCTTGTCCACTGATAGAATCAGCTGCAAAAGGAGGCAGCGAAAAGTTCCATTCGGTCCAAGAGCTCTCGAGCCCTGGTAAAACCTCAGAAAACTAACTCAAGGAAACGGAGGGAGCAGGAGGAGGGAAGAGGGCTCTCCGCGGAGCTTACGAGCCATCAATAAACAGAATACCCAGGAGGGACCAGGAGCAGAAGGCAGGCGATCCTGTGGCTGGGCGGTGCATTAAAAGGTTGACGCTGGTTCCATGTCGTCCGTCGGGAAAGTTGAAGAGAAAATTCCGCGCGAGAGCTGGAGATGCTGTTCGTTTGTCTTCTAAGAGCCAAGGGGACCGAGGGAGGAGAGGCGGGGGGTTGCGGGGTGGAGCGCGCTCACTTGTTACTGGGGTGTCCGCCAGCGGTGTGTGAGCTGAGAGTTGGAACCGTACTATCCATTGATCCAGAGAAGTGGAGGGCTGGAAGGGAAAATGTGGAGCCCGGAGGGAAACGAACTGGATCAGGCAAAGATGCCACGGGAAGGGGGGCGGGGGGTAGAGATACGAAGGCTTATGGAAAAAAAGAGCAGACGGAGGAGGCTTCCAGCAGCTGCATTCGCCTGGTCTGCGAATCAGTGCGCAGGGATGCCCTCTGTGGGCAAAGCGTGGGAAGTCACTTTTGTCAATGGAGCTTGCCAACTCCCGAGCGGCTGGAGGTTTTTACGACTATCATTTTGGACACTCAACCTCTGGGAAACTGTTTTCCTTTGACTATAAGACCTAGGCGGGTGTTGAAACCGAGGCGGGTGCCAGGACGTTTACTTCCTTTCTTGAACTTAGGCATTATTAAAAGTACAATTTTTCATCTGCAAGAATCACCTTATCCAACTCACTTTTAGGACAGGTGGGAAACCATCCCCAGGTCCAGAGACACAGGAGGAGCGAATGCAAGCTATTTCCTTCTATGATAGCTGAGCTCCTCTTTTTGTAGGATATCTTACTTCAGCTGTGTTCTCTCTTCTCTAGACTTGATTCAATGCTTTATTCAACATTTGTTAAAGCATTTAACCACGTTCCAGGTGCTTTGTTGACTTTCAGGAAATAAAGATAAAAGATCTAGTGAGATCTGTCCTCAAGGGGCTTTGCGATCCATGAGGAGAGAGAGATAAATGGATAATTATAAGGTATCATGATGAATATGACGCTCCATGTAATGAGAAGGTGCTCAGGGAGAACAAGAGAGACAGCTCTAGTCCCTGGGACACGAAGCTGCCACCCAGACCCACAGAGGCACACAGGCAGGAACTTAGGAAGAGTAAACACGGAAGCCCTTTTAGGAAACTGCTTTAAGCTGAGTGCCTTTGTGTATCTTATCCCTACCAAGGAATCTCAAGCTCCTTTGAGAGGAGGGTTATGTGCTGTTCACCTTTGCACCCCTCACAGCTTCCGTTCCCTAAGAATGAAGGCTCTGGAGGCGCAGGGTGACAGCTGCTAACAGAGGACTTGCAATACTGCAAAGGCCGCTACATTTTTGCTGAATAAGTGATCTTACAAACCAATGGTTTGGGCCAGGACGGATGATGAACAGAAATGCCATTCTGGTAAGAGGTCTTTCAGGATGTCCAGCTGCAAGTTCACGCCGTCCCTCCCTGTCTTACATTCTCTCTTCATTCTTTCTCTCTCTCCCCCACCCTTCTTGTCACTCTCCCAAGCTCACTGCATTGAGAGAGAAGATAAGATGAATATCTTTAAAAAGAAGAGGGGGGTGCATAGAAAATACAGAATAAAGTCATCATCAGGAAAATTGCCATGATACATGAAATGGACAATGTTTTAGATCCATAGCCTAAACATTCCTATCCTGGACAAGTTAAAATAAAAATGACCTGAGATCACTAAATCAAAACCTTCTGAAGTAGCTTAGTTTGGTGGGTTCTTCCAAATGTAACAAATGCCTCTGGTGACTTCCAAATTCCTGAAAACACCCAAAGCTTCTATTACCTGAGGATGAAGGCTCTGAAGGCGCAGGGTTACATACAGCAAGGATTGTTAACTGGGCCCAGGAATCTTCCTGGAAGGGCTGAGATGACAGACTTCAGAAGTTCATTAGCATCCTGAAATTTTATAAAAAATTATTGCCTTCTGTGCACATGCTCTTTTTTTTTTTGGGGGGGGGGGGCGGAAGGAAATATTTAGCTTTCATAGATGCAAAAGAATGAGTTCAAATTTCCCACTTGCCAAAACATTGTAAAGAACCATTGAATAAGAGAGTATAGTGTGAGGGAAGAGCAGCAATCTCTTCTCAAAACAGTCTAAAGTCCTTTGTGTCTCATATCAGTGAAAGGATGTCCTCAAGGATTAGGAGGGAGAGTAAAAATACAAACAACAAAAATTGTCCCTGTTGTCCAAATCCCTTTAAAGACGTCCTGCTGACCCTCACACAGCAGGTCTAATGTTCCTCTTTACTGTGGCCTTTGACTCCTAACCCCAGAGTAGTTCAGGCCATTAGTCCACTCACTAATGAGCATCTACAAAAGGGCAACTTTCCTACCTCTGAAATCGTCGTTTGATTCCACAGCTAGCTTCTGGAGATTTCTTGTACTTTTTTTCTCAGATCATCCCCCTTCATCTCAGAAAGATGACTCCAGGTGGATCTTGGAAACAACTTTAGTATTTTCTGATTTACAGCACAGAGATTTATACTTGAGAGACACAGCCTCTTCTCAACCTTCCTGTCAGGGGTGCCAGGCCCACTGCCCACCCAGCCTCTGACAAAGAAATAAGGAAACCAAAAGGTCAGACAGGAAGAAGGGATGAATGAGAACCAGGGGAAACAGTTTAGTAGAGCTGATACTCTTCACATAGTATTTAAGACACTTCGTGTTCAGAGAACTCTTCTGAGTGAGGTTTAATCTGATGGTAAAGCATACAGTTACCCAGACACACTTTTGAATTCTGAATTAATGCATATTTTCATTTTTTCATGTGTATGGGGGATGGAGGTACATCAGGAATACATTAGGCCAAGAAAATGAGCCAGATTAGTAGTGTGTAATTCATTGTAGAAATTCCATTCTAGATTTATATTTCTTGCCTTACTTTAATTCAGAAAATTAATTATCATAATCTATTTCTCTTCTCCCAACATCATGATCTGGCTTTCATTACTTTCTCTCACATATTTTAGAAAGATATTTGCAAAATCAATAACATCTAGTTAAATAGTACATATAAGACTATCATCTGATTGCAGATCAAATCATATAACATGACAATGTGATAATTCACTATTAGTCATTTATTTAAGAAAGCCAATTATTATACCTTTGAGGGATGTTCTATATATATAGAATATACAAAAATGAATATGATACAGTTATTACCCTTGGCTAAACTACAATCATAAAGTGATGGGACATATTTTAGTTGACATTTGTCCAGGGGGAGTTGTTTGTTTGCTTGCAAGTTCTTCTCCGAATCCCTTCTTCCTTATTTTGGTAACATATTTTATAGTTTACTCTGAGGGTACCTCTCCACATTCTCCACTCTCAGCTACAAAGAGGAAGAGATCCTAAGACACTTTGGTCATGCAGAGTAGTCTGTCCTTCTGATCATGGTGATAAATTCACAGGTGAGCAAATTAGCCAATCAGACAGCAAAAGGGAAATTTACTGGGGCTTCTAAGAATGAAAAGGATTGTTTTTTTAGGGAGTTATTGTTAGAGGTAACCCTTTATTCCCTCTGGATTGTGGAAGATTATGAGATTCAATGAAGGTGGTAATTTAGAAGCAATTTTGGAAGTTTCATCAGACCCCTTTGAGGAACCTGTGGTAGGCAGTATAATATGCCCCCCACTCCAAGATGCCTACATCTTAATTGAACCTGTGAACATATTACCTTACAAGAACAAAAGGGATTTATAGATGTGATAAAGATAAAGATCATTAGATAGTGAATGAGATTATTTTTGATTACTCAGATGGGCCCAATGTAATCACAAGGGTCCTTAGAAAACATAAGCGAAAGGTAAAAGTCAGAGTTGGAGAAAAAGATATGATGATAAAATTAGAGGCTAGGGCAGAAGGATGCCCTTGCTGGAAGAGGTCACAAGCCAAGAAATGTAGGCAGCCTTTGAAAGCTGGAAAGAGAAAAAAAACAGATTCTCTACTGAAGCTTGCATAAGGAACATAGTATAGCTGTTACCTTGATTTTCTTCAGTTTAGCCTTATATACTGTTTTTCAAATAGCTGACCCCCATAACTATAAAATAATAAATGTATGTTTTATAAGCCATTAAATTTGTGGTAACCCATTAGAAGTATAATGGGAAGCTGTTACAGATTTGGGTACCATGGAGTGTAATAAACATTTAAAAATGTATAAGTGACATTGGAATTGGGCAATATGCAGAGGCTGGAAGATTTTTAAGGAGCATAATAGAAAAAAGCTTAGATGGCCTTGAATATATGATGATACAAATGCCATTTCTACCATTTCTGCCTTGGTAGAAATGTGAACACTAAAGTCATTGATAACAAAGGCTCAAAAGGAAATGAGAAAGGGGGATTGTTGTCATATGATGGCAGGAAGTTTAGCACAACTGTGTGGTAATTTATTTGAAAGGCAGAGGGTTTATGTGATGAGCTTAGATAATTTCTGAGGAGATTTCTGAACATATATTGAAGATATGGCCAGATTTCTCTTTGATGTTTATAATAAAATATAAAAGGAAAAAGATAGATTCAAGGAAGAACTGTTAATCAAAAAATGAGGTCTTAATGTTTTGGCAAATTCTCAGCCCATCCAGATTATGAAAGACACTAAAATGAGGAGATTTAGGGTCAGAAAAGTATGTTCAGTAGATAAAACCCATAGTGTGTCTGAGAAACCTTTTGCTTATTCCTCAGAAAGATCAAAAGTTAAAAATATTCATTCACACAGAGGGCTCTTTGAGGATATTTGGCATCTGACCTATGGAATTTCTCGGCTGACTCCATAGAAGCCAGGAGTAGAGAAGAGATCATGTAGGAAAGATCTGTGGAGGAACTACTGGTAGAAGACAGTGAATTTCCAAGACATACATGGGAGACCAACAAGGTTTTTGAAAATGTTATACCAGCAGACAGTTTGGACTTACATGGACAGAGAGGGGACAAAATAAGAGAAAACGGTTGGTTTTTTAAAATTCAATAGGCAGGAAATACCTTGATAGAAATATTCAGCTACCTTCCTGAAAAAGAAAAGAAGAATAATTCTAAGGTCACAGTTGTGAACCTAGAGGGCATGGCCAATACCAACAACATGAAGCCATAACCAACAGAGAATTGTTCCGAAGTCTTGAAAACCAATGTTGTTTGCCTCACTGGTTTTCAAAACTGCTTGGGACCAATTATTCCTTTTTTCTTCCATTTTATTCCTTTTAAACAGGGATATCTATAACAGATTCCCTATTATGTTATACCATTGTGTCTTCAAATCATATAACTTGTTTTCTAGCTTCATAGGTCCACAGATAGATAGAAATTTTTCCCTGACGTGGGTTATACTAGAGTCTCACCCATACCTGATTTAGATATTTGGGACCTTTGATAATATATAGATGAGGTTTTGCACTCTGAGATCATGGATTAAGACTTTCAGAGATGTTTGGAAGGGAGTGAATGTAGTTTTAATGTGAGATAGATGTGACTCTTACAGGGGCAGGAGGAAGACTGTGGTAGGTATAATAATGGTTTACATGCTAATCCCAGAATCCATGGATATGTTACTCTACATGGCAAAAAAGACTTTATAATGTGATAAAATTAAGAATTTTGAGATGGGGGCAATTATTCCCAATTATCTGGGTGGACCCAGTGTAATCACACATCCCTGTGAGGAGAAAGGAGGCAGATGCAGAGTTAGAAATGGAAGGATGATGATTAAAGCAGAGGTCAGAGTGTTGTCATTGGTAGAAGAGATCCCTGCCCTGTGGGCTGTAGACAGACTCTACTAGGGAAAAAGGGCAAGGAACAGATTCTCATGTGCAGCCTCCAGAAGGAACAGAGTTCTGTGAATCATGAACACTACGATTTTAGAGGTATGAGGCCTATTTTATGATTTCTGACCTCACAAACTATAAGATAATATATCTGTGTTCAACTAAACTAATTGGAAACAGAGATGATCTTTATTACATGTATTTTCCTGCTTTGTAAGTTATGGGTTTTATCACATTATAACTTACTTTTGAGTGTCAGAGGTCAGTAGAAGCCTAATTGTGGGTTTGTGATGATGTGACTATGGGGAAAGGCTTTGCTATTATCCTTAGTCAGCAAACCTTCTCAATGCCCACCATACATGTAAGATAATTTGGTGGTTACAATGAAAAACAAGAAAGACTTCTTGCTTTCAAACAGACTCCAATCTTGACAAAGAAGACAGAGGTCTTTTGACCCCAAATTTAAAATTCTATGCCTATAATAGTAAAAAACAAAACCAAACCAAATAGGAACAACAACAAAACCACTGTAGTAATTTATAAGAAAAGGGAAATGAGGTGGAGTCAGGGATAACCTCTTGGAGATAATAAGATTCCATGGTCCCATTAACTTAGCAAGGAACTTGAGATGATTATGATATGGAGAGTTCTAGAGGCTGAAATTGAATCAGCCTAAGGGAGAAAGTAATTTGAGTAGGGGACTTAGTAGAAAGAAAACCTTCGATAAGAAAAGGGTCCTTGAATGCTTATGCTTTTAAATACCCAAACTTTCTGCTTCCAGTATTGTCTAAAGTACAAAGAATACTACAAAAGATATGGTTGAATCACTTTTCTTAATCTCTAAAGACTATAAGAGGCATTTATGCCCACAAATGAACATATTATCTTGACTTACAAACAAAAAATGGAAAGACTATACTTATTTCTAACTACAGGCAAGTGAACTTGCAGCAAGTCCAAGGCAGGAGATATTAATTAATTATTTAAGACACATTTTATAAACACTTAGGAAAGGATGCAAAGCTACTGGAAGCCAGCATGGGTTCGCTTAGAATAAATTTTTGCAGATTGAAACTGTAAAAACATATTACAGACAAATCATATCTGAATTTCAGCTAAGTGTTTTATAATATACTAATGATATTGTTGTAAATACTTAAGATATGACCTAAACTATAATATAGTATTGCAAAGCCTTGTTAACTATTGCTGGAGTGTGTATTAATTTGTCAATGTCTATTAATGCCCAATTAGAAGATCATTCTCCTTTGGCTTATAACAGTGCCACTCAAGCCCATAGCAATATTTTTTTAACCAATACTTGGAATAGAAATATCTACATGCACATGAAATTTTATATCACCTCCCATTGATGATATAAAACAAGAAGAAATAACTATTTTTTAACACCTTAAAAATCCAATATCTCAGCAGAATAGAACAATGAAATTAATCTAACAACTCAGTGTACTTGCAATACTTATAAAAGATGGCATTTAGTAACTCCTCTCAACTTGGACACCCCAAGAAATTCCAATTCACCAAATAAGGGTGAGACTAATACAGCCTCTATGGAAAGAAGTATGGAGAATTCTGCAAGAATTAAAAGTGGACCTTCCATTTGATCCTGCAATCCTATTACTAGAATCTACCCAAAAGAAAAAGTATCATTTTATCACAAGGATATATGCACCAGAATGTTCATTGCCGTTCAATCCACAATTTTCAAGATGTGGAAGCAACCCAAGTGCCCATCAACCCATGAATGAATTAACAAACATGGTATAAACAGTATATGTATGCCATGGAGTACTATTCAACATAAGAAATATGGAGACTTTACATCTTTTGGGTTTACCTGGATGGAGTTCAAACATATTCTTCTTAGTAAAGTTTCACAAGAATGGAAAAAAAGTATCCAGTGTATTCAATACTAGTATGAAACTAAAATATAAACAAACGTGAGTCCACATGAAAGGAAAACAGAAGTATAGTCCAGAGAAGGGGAGAGGAAAGAGGAGGAGGGAGGGTTATTGGCGGGATCTCACCTAAGGTACACAATGTGAGGGTGTCCAGCATGACCCCTGGGTGAGGGGCTCAACTACAACTTGAAGTTAGACATGAAAACAATGTAACCTAAACATTTGTACTGTCATAGTAATCTGAAATTTTAAAAAAGGGGATGAGAAAGAAGAGATGTGATTTAAATGAATGTGCAAAACCATGAGTATTTTTCATTGAATTTAAGTTTGATAGGAAGAACATTGCATGATATGTCTACTAAAAACTCCAATGCCGCGTTGTGCCACATTGAATGTGATGATGAACTGAAGTTAAGATTAAGTACTGTTCTGGTCTGCACCCAGGGTCTGCACCCCTGTTCAGAGGGAGCTTAATTCCAAAATTTTGTGACCTCCCTCTTTGTTTTTAAAATTATCTCTTCTTCCTTTATCACTCTATAAATGTGAGGGCCTCCCATTGAGTTTAGAATTAAAACTAGCATGAGTTCTAGTAAATATATTTTTATATAATTTCATGCATAATTATTTTATTTAATGTAATACATTTACATGTCATATACATATATTTTATGTAATATCTAATTAATATATTATATATTAATTTAATGCTAATCATATATATCAAAATAAGTAATGCAATGTCTAATATATATTTATTAAAATATATAAATATATTGACTTGGAAAGAGGTGCATGTTGTTAATGTCCAGTTCTGTAAGGTAGTAGGCTTGAATAGAGAAAATTTAAAAATGGCTTTCTGTGGTCATGTTGGTAGAAAAAGAAGTGGTGAGAATGTAACCCTCATTGCCTCTCTGAAGACAGACTGGCTTTCAAATAGAATATAAGAGGAGCCCATCATGCCTATTATGTGCCAGGTTATACGCCAGGCACATTACTTATTTATTTATTTATATAAACACTTAGGAAAGAATGCAAAGCCACTGGAAGCCAGCAAACAAGATACATTATCTTGTTTAATCTTCATAACAACCTTGTAAAATATTTCTCTTCCCATTGCCAGCCAAGAAGCCTGATACTGAGAGAAAACTGCCAGCCCAACACCACACACTTAAGAAACAGAAGAGTTGTGACTTGAGTGGGTGCCACTCGGCTACAGAGGCTGGATGCCCATGTTGCCTGCACTGCCTGCTGATGGGGCTGCCTGCAGCTATGTTTGAGGAAGAAAGGCTGCCAGCATAACCAGATCCTCAAGAGCAACTCACTGACTCTTCTCTGCAGCTAGCAATACCTCTGGGATGTGCCTTTAATTGTATCATGAACTATTTTAAAAACTGCAGTCACAGAATTCAAGAAGTGTGTCCTGAAAAATTCTGGTAGTGGCTTGCTAAGAGAAATAATAATGGAACTTATCCTCAGCTCTAGAAGGTTCTAGCTAAAATGGTCTACTGGCAGCTTCTTGAAATGGCTAGAAGGGTTGAATGTTAGAAACCTGAGTGGACATTCTTCATGTCCTTTCAGCCAGTAGTCCCCAGCCTCCAGATGGCTGTCCACAGGGAGAGCAGAGCTGGTTCTATGTCAATAATCATCTTCTGCAAGTTATCTCCAGGAGCATGTGTAATTTCTTTTATAATAACTCATGGCAGTGGAGGGAAAAAAAGCCTTATTGATTTCCAAAATGGGAAAGGCGCTTTCCTTCTGTCACAGAAAATAGCAAAAGCAAGTTCTTTGCAAGTAGAAAAGTGTCATTTTTGCAGTTGAATACTCTTGAAAATTGGTACTTTGGCACAACTCTATTCCCCAGTACGGAGGGAATTCTCCTTCTGAGGCTGGTAAATGGCTTCCGAAATAGCCTATTTTTGCTACGGTGGTGAACTACAGAGGTTTAATTGAATAATTTCCTGTTTCTAGTTCCACCACATGAAGATTACATGAGACCCAAAGGCTGGCCTTGATCCATGAGAAAACTTGTGATGTTTTTTTTGTCTTACATAATATGGGCTCTCTCCAGTCCTCAGCACTGAGATGCTTTTAAAAAGAATTAAAAAAAGACAAGTCCATTTTTTTGAAGTGCAATGCTGAGGAGGCCAGGGAGTCCTGAAAAGCCTGGAAAGGAAGGCTACTCTATGTTGAATAGGCAAAGCAGAGGAGAAATTATACTCCTAAACTGCCATAAGAGCAAAGAGAACTGAGACATTTACAAAATCATCATCATCAAACCAATGAACCAATCACTAAGATCTAGTGTTCCAGAAGGTGAGGCAAGAACATTTCCCCCCTCAGTGTTTTTAACTAACATATGAAAATATTGGCACTTCCACATCTGCACACACTATTGCCTTTTGTCGTGAACATATTGATTACATCGTCAAATCTAATTAATTAGTGGTTTGGGGTACTTTCATGCTTATTTCACAAAATGTGAAAATGTAATTATTTTTAGAAATTGTCTAAAGTAATTTAAAAGAAAAAGGAAAGTACAGTCACAGACTTTAAATTATATATCACATTCTCGTCAATAGAAGACATGTTTTAAAATATTTTCCTTGGGATATTTGGATTTTCCTTGAAAAAATTTCCAATAACCTATTTTCTTAGGTTTTAATGATAATGAAAAATAATAACAGGAGATAAGTTATCTGAAGACAACGCATCTATGCAATGGATGAAAGCATAGGCCTTAAAAATGATGCCAGAGAAAAAACATGTAGGGACATGAGTATGCGAGTATATGAGCTTATGTTAAAAGAAGTCCAAATATCAAATAAGATTTAAAAAACCCACTTTTCTAATTAACATAAGAGTGTACACACGTGTGCATGCGTGCACACACACACACACACACACACACACATTATTTCAACATGTTAGAAAGAGCGTGATGTTAGGACCAACTCATCCTAAGTTCAGATCAGATCTTTGTGTAATATGACTTCAGTGAAGTTCAAATTGCTATGCCTCCACTTCCTCTATAAAATGGGAACATAAATAATGCCCCAAGAGTTTTTGTGCTTCCAGCTTTTACTATGTACAATCTCTTTTCAATGTTTCAAGACTATTTCTTTTTAAGCATAAATCAAAACAAATCACTCTGCTCTAAACCTTTCCCTTCTTCTACATCTTACTCATCTCACTCCATTCAATTTAATCTCATGTAAAACACAAGTTTATTGTAATGCTCTATAAAGAGTGCAAAGACCCACAGGACCTCCTCTCCCCTCTCCTTCACTCTCTGAATTTGACTGATAAGTGTCCCCCACTCGGTCCACTGCTCCAGCCTCAGGCCTCCTGCGGTTCCCAGCCATGCAGGGCATCCACCTGCTTCAGAGCCTTTACACACATTTCCTCTCACTGGGACATTCCTGGCCAGATATCTGAATTGCCTCCTCCCTAACCTTAGGCCTTTGCTCAAACCACTTTCTCAGATTACCCTTTATTGATCTCTATGAAGGTATTGGAGAAAGAGTATAATTTTAAGTAATAAGGTCAAGAAGTCAGAGATTTCTTCGGTGTTCTTAAATTTTCTCTACCCCGCCATCTTTTGTAGTTACTGCTAACCTTTACGTCCTCATTATTTCTTCAGAAATGCCATTGGTAAATAGACCAATTCTCTGTTATAACCTCTCATATCTCCATGCACCTTTCCTTCATTGTACTTCTCATAGCAGGAATTTTACACATAGTGTTGATTCTTGCCTGTCTTGCTCATGACTGTGAGCATGATGGAAAAATAGGTCTTTCCTCACCATTATATTCCTAGCACTGGTAATGACTGACACATACCAGAGGACCACTGTGTACCTTCTGAAGGAATGACTATACTGCCATTGCACTCAGGGGCTTTGGAAAGAGAAGTTCTGCTGAACTGGAGTCCCAGGGCCTGGCCACCTTTTGGTCTCATGTCAGCAATCTTGACAAGCCAAGTCAGAAAGAACAGCCCTAATGTTGCATCCTATGCCAGATCTGTGCCCTGCAGTGAGACTGACATATTTATGACCATTTTAAAAGCACATGAAATTCCAAGATGTGAAATTCATTTATTTTAGAAAGCCATGTTAGTCACGCCTTTCCAGCTCCCCTGTGGGTTGAGCACCTTGAGCAAGAAAAGCCTCCACCCCTGGCTCTGCTGGCAGGTCTGCACTGCTAACAGCTCAGAATACACCTGCTTAAAGGGTGATGAGATGTGCTTTTTCAACCGGCACTGTCATTCAAAATATATTTTGAGCTTTTATTGTGTATGGGGAATGATGCTAAGTGGCATGCAAGACACAGGATTGAATGTATCACCATGTGTCTGCTAGCCATCATGGAGGTTATAGTCTAGGCAGGGGAAGGTGCTGCTGGGTCATAAATGCCTTTAATACCAGAACACGTACGTGGCATGTCACTGTGTGCTGCTCTCTTGAACATTTTTCTAAGTATTTTTAGTCATAAGCCCTTACTACTTTATCAACATGTATAAAATAAAACCTCTGAAATACGAGGAGAAATAGAAGTAACTCACAATTACAGTGTGATCACCATTAAATTGATTTTAGAGCTTGGGAGATCTAATTGGTTAAAAAAAATCTAAAATATTGAACAGGGGCAATGGTTGAACTGTCTGGACACAGAGCTTCGGGCTTGAAACTCTTCACATTTTCTCTGTCTTAAGACAGAATTGGTCTCAGAGTCTGGGGCAGACAAGACCTTCAAGTTTTGCTGCTAGTTGATTTCAATTCTCAAAGGTGGAGAGATCAGTAAACAATCTCTTTGAAAGAAATGTAACTTGATGTAGAGGAACGGGAGTCATGAGACCTAGGATTTGGTCCACTTTTGACCTTAGGCAAGGTGATTTATAAAATAGGAGAGCTGACCACATCCATGGGTTGCACAACAGAGTCACTGAGGACATTTGTTAAAAATGCAATTTGTGGTCTTTATTCCATACCTACTCAATCAATCATTATCTCCATGGGGTGACATCAGGACATCTATACTTTCCCAAGCATCCCAACAAATTTTATGAAATCTAGCGCAGATCAATGTGTGGAAATCACTGAATTAGATGTCTCCAATGTTCATTTGAATTATAATTTTTTCTGATTCTATAATGATTTATGATCTTTTATAATAAGTAAGCCTAAGTAAAAGCTTAACAAGGGACTACACGTCTTTTAGTACACGGAATAGTCTTTCTCAGAGTCTCTGAAATAGAAAGGTCATGCTGTATTTAGTGCGCAAGCAACACATTTATGAAATAACTACTCATCAGAATAATTCAGAGCTTCCCACAATGGGTTTGAACTTTAGGTTCAAAATATTCAAAATTGACAAATGATTTACTGGTTGATCAAAAAGTTCCTGAGTTGGTAAATCCACCCAGCATTATTTCTAAGACAGTGAAGCCAGACTATGCCTAAAATTGACCTCAGTTCTTACAACTGGATGAATAAATGCTTTAGGGCAGCAGTTCTCAACCTGTGGGTCATGACCACAGGAACTGTATTAAAGGGCTGTGGCATTAGCAAGGTTGAGAACTACTGCCTTAGGTAGATAAACTTGGTTCTCATTCCCTTGATGCAGTTTAGGTTTATATCTTGCAAAAAGGAGTGTTCAGACACCAAAAACTCTCATTACCCTGCCAAGGATGTATCTCTAGTTGGCTAATTAGGCCTCTATTTACCAGGTGCCTGTAACTGGCTTTTTAGGTACCTGATCATGACCAGACCTTTGCTGAGACATTTCTAGGCACAGGCTTCAGAAGTCTAGAGCTTCTCTTGTGAAAAATCTCAAAGGAGGCAAAATAAGAGTACATAAGATGACTTTCTATAAATAAATAAACACAACTTAACACCTAAGTTATGTCTTCCTAAATCAGCAATAATTAAACTATGGAATATAAGAGTTCTGTGAAGAATCTCCAGACATTCTTTAACATATGATAGAAAAAATAACTGAAATAGTTTAAACATTGCAAAAATCACACACTAAAATATATTAGTTAACATAAACTGAATTCTGGTAAATAACAAACACATCAGTTTAGTATTACCAAGCTTATGTGTCTTCCCAAAGGCTTCAGGATAATGCTTCTTTTGCTGTCTATGTAACTAGAACTTCTGAGTATATCCCTAATTGTGAACACATTCAATTACTTCATATATTTCACTCACTAAACTTATACAATCTATACAATTATTATAGCATAGAGTTCTTTGGAATACCAAGGCTTAAAAATGCTAACCAAGGCTCATAGCTCAGAGTATACATCAGAATACAGTAGTCATTGTTCCAAAACAAGGGCATACCCAAATAGCACCAATGAACGGGTGCTTCCTGAGTCTGTTACCATATCTGTATGTCCACTTAAAGATCTTGCCATATCTTCAGAGCTCTATCTGAAGAGAGAACATATGTCCTCACTGATCTCGGTTCTCCCTAAAAATTTGGGGCCTCCTCAGCTTCAAAGTAGGTACCCATTAAAAATGTTATATAAGGAAAAAGTAGACAGATACTAAAAGATTTTGAAAACTACTAATCTAAATATTACTACATTAAAAAAATTATACTATTTGACATTTCTTTCAGAACAAATTATAAATTACAATTATAAAGCGTTAGTAGTTAAAAGCTATACTTTATCAACAATCATGACTTTGGGGGGAGGTATATATAATTTGTCTTAAAAGTTTGACAGATAATAGCTTTTGAAGAACATGCCATGAATTCTAAAGGCAGTCTCTAAACATAGTTCCAAAATAAAATGTAATGTACAAAATAAATGTAGTTTACTTCTAAGGATCTGAATTGAAGCAATGTTTGTTTATACTCATTGGGTGATGGGACAATTACATAACTTCTTTAAATTTATTTTATCTTCAATATGTTTGTAATGTTTAAATGAAGAAATAGAGGTAAAGAGGCTTTGTGAGTTAAAATGTACTACACAAGGCCGGGTGTGGTGGCTCATGCCTGTAATCCTAGCACTCTGGGAGGCAGAGGTGGGTGGATTGCTTGAGCTCAGGAGTTTGAGACCAGCCTGAGCAATAGTGAGACCCCCATCTCTACTAAAAGAGGATTTCTTGAGCCCAAGAGTTTGAGATTTCTATGAGTTAGGATGCCACAGCACTCTACCAAAGGTGTCAAAGTGAGGTGCTGTCTCAAAAAAAAAAAAGTATTACACAAATTCATAGTTATTAGAAAATTAAGGCACTAGTATACATGGGAGCATATAAACCATAGAATATTTGAAAGAAAAAATTCTATCACCTTTTTTTGATAGTTATATTACATAGATGGTATGTGTTCTCCCTCCTACCAGATGTTTCTTTTAAGAACAGGAAATATGGCCCAGTTCACAGCACAGCCACATACCCTGGAGCTGATGGGTTCACACCCAGCCCCAGCCTTCTAAACAGCATGACAAATGCAACAAAAAATAGCTGGGTATAGAGGTGGGTACCTATAGTCCCAGCTACTTGGGAGGCTGAGGCAAGAGAATTGCATAAACCCAAATGTTGGAGGTTGCTGTGAGCTGTGATGCCATGGCACTTGACCCAGGGTGACATAGTGAAGCTCTGTTTAAAAAACAAACAAACAAACAAACAAAACCAGGAAATACATTTTAACCAAGAGGATCCTAAGTCTGAGTGGCCAGGAAGAGGATGAGAAGGGGGCTGTGCAGATAAAGCACAGGGCTGGCCTCTGACGGCCTCAGAGAACTCCCAGAGCAGATTGTCTGTCCCAGCAGACTCACTTCAGGAAAAATTGCATTTTGATTCCAAAGATCCTAAGGTTTTGATTCACATGACCTATAACATCAGGGTTCAGACGAGTAATCTTTTGTCAAATTTGAATATTTTGAGCCTAAAATTCAAACCCATTGTGAGAGGCTCTGAATTATTCTGATGAGCAGTTATTTCATAAATGTGTTTCTTGTGCACTGAATACAGCATAACCTATTTCAGAGACTCTGAGGAAGACTAATGCACGTGCAAAGTCTCCACTGGCCACCGTGTGGGTCTCGGCCTCCTTGGAGGGGGGGCTGTCCCCTTCATGAGTACTCTTAACAACATTTTTTGCAGCTCTCTTGTGCTAAAGTGGTTGTTCTCAAATACACACAATTTAGTGCCCCAAGGGGACACTCCACAATGTCTAAAGACATCTTTGTGCTACTGGCACCCAGCAGCCAGGGTGCTGCTAACCATCCTTCTGTATAGGTCACTGCCCGCTGAGAGCAACAGATAAGCTGGCTCACAATGTCAGTCACACGGATGTTGAGAAAAACCTGCTCTAGATGGAACTTCAGCATACCTTGCTTTTGGACCACTGAATAAAATACCAGTGGCCTCTGGAGTTAAATCAGACTCCAGAGCAAACCTCTAGAGCCCAGAGGTGTGCATCCTCCCTGCCACCACCTTTATGCCTGACCTCAGGAAAATCTGTTCTGAACCTCTGTTCTCCCATTGACAAAGAGAGGGTATGGAAAAGAATGAGTAAATTTCATAAGATGTGCTTCCATGTCCCGGTCCTCCATGAAGGCAGCTCTGGAGAAGGTAACGCTTCCGAGTGCCTGCTGCTGCTGCTGAGGTCCTGCAGGCTGGCCACTCCAGGCTAGTGTAGGTGACCTGCTGTTCTCCATTACAGGTTCCAATTCACCCAACCCTCACAGTGTCATGGGGTGGGGAGGTGGGGACTATTATTACCACCCCTTACAATCTGATGAGAAGACTAAGACACATGAGGATAAATAGTTACCCACATTCACCTGCCCTGTAGGTGGCAGACCCAGGTTCTTCAGACCTGCATGCGTTACTGACACAAGATGCCCTCTAGGAGAGGGGGAACCCAGGAAGGGACCAAGTGGAGAACCAACCGTCCCTCACTTCTGTTCTGCCTGAACTTTGCTGCTTTTCACCGTGATTTTTTTCCCTGAAGTTTTATGCATGCCTGTGTGTGTGTGTGTGTGTCACTTTGCATGTGTTGAGCTTGAATAAAATTTGTTGAGCTATATTTTTAGAAACCACTAGATATATGATTCCTGATCTTTTTTCCATTTTAGAGATATTAGTATGTAAATCATCTAAAAAGGCTAACTCGAAATAAAATCTATCTGAAAGTATAAATAATAATGAAAATAATAATGGTTCTCTAATAAGATAACAATGAAAATAATGAGAGGTTGTTATGCTGACATTAATAAAGACCATCTTGTATTTTTAATGCCTTTTTCTTTTTTTTTCACTTACTGTAGCATAGTTTTATTGTAACATAGTTTTACTGTATTATAAAACAGCTTTGTAAATGCAGTGTACAATTTTAGTTAAATGGCAGTCAATACACTTTTCACCTTCACTGACATTTTTTTTTTTGACTTTAATACCTTTTTTCAGAAAAACTGGAAAGTACATAATCAATTTCATCATAGCCCAACGTGAAAAATGTCAGTTTATTAACCTACTAAACTTGGACCTTAGTATCTGTGTGTCCAATGGAGTCCGCGCAATATAGATTCATTACAGTGTTGTTGTAAATATCAAGTTTTCCAGGGCATTTAAAATTGACTCAATTTATAAAAATTCAATGTATCTTTGACTTTTCAGGAGCTTATCTACCACATACAATGGAGTACACCTGCAAGAGTTGATTTGTTCTCCCAATATCCCAATTCCTTGGAGGCTTTATTTCCTATATGTGTAAGAGAAACATAAAAAAGATAATACAGCATCTTTTGTAAGCCGAAAACTAAATGAATGCTATTTGATGAGAATGATTCACAGTAATGATGATGATCACAGTGATGACAATGGTAAACGTGAATTGTCCACGGTCCTGGAATTACAGGCAATAACTTTTTATTTGCAGAATAGAGATCTCTTTTATCATAATCAGCCTCCATCATGGTAGCTGAGAATTATAACTGGTGTATCACTTAACAATTTTTCATCACATATTATTGAGACCTCACCACCAATGAGAAGCAATATTAATGCATTCAGAAATTAAGTTTGGTAATTCTCTCATGATTTACTGTGGCAGTCTCTTAAGGTTACTCACTCAACAGCCTTTATTCCTCACATCTACTTCTTCCTCGTTGGCAGGGCCTCCCTTCACTGCATGGGCTCATACAGGAAGTGATTTATTTTCTCAAATTCTCTTGCAGCCAAATCACAGGCAAAAAAGCCAATATCAAGAGCAATCTGCTCGAGGTATGAGGAGGGAATTCTCCCCTATTGCTCTTTGATGTAGCTGTGCAGAAGCAGGAAGACTGGGGCAACAGCCACCTTGCAAAAATTGTGGAATGAGTCTAATAAGCACTATGCTGAGAGGTGTACACTAGAGAGACAGAAAACATCCGAGTGAACCAAAGTTTTGTTAAAAAAAAAAAAAAAAAAGGTGTAGAAAGAAGTGTAAAAAGGGAATACAATACCCAGAGTTATTCAAAATGACCGATATTAAGTTTTTACGTTGTGGTATAGTTTATTATTCATCTTGCCAGTTTCCCTCTTGATATTGAGTACCAGCAAGAAGGAATTGTGATCTTTTCAGCTTTGTATACCCTGAACCAAAACCAGTGCCTGCAATACAATATACAATAAATGAGTTGTAATTAAATTTCAATTCAAAAACAGGAAAATCATGCGTTGAACTGATTCCTTCAAATGATTATACTCCCCATATTTTTCCAGTTCCTTTTCTTGGTCAATAAGAAAAATAGCATGATAAAGTTAAAGGTCAGCTAAAATATATATACTTTAGTGTATTTTAAATTGCACATGAACTTCATGGCCAACCTGTTTATGTTCAGGGCTTTGGTTAATAGCTAACATATTAAACAGGTAGAATTAGAATATAAACCTTAAATTCTCATGGCAAGTTTGGCACTTTCAATCATGTGACAACCAACATGTCACCCTTACTGCCTCAGATTCCCAATGATGACCTCCTGGGTTGTTAAAAAGTATCAAAGGGGAGATATGCATAAAAAATATTTTATAATGCAAGAGCCCTTATGAAAAAAAAAAAAAACCCACTAGTTAGCAGGATAACAAAAACTCACATTGTTTTGCTTTTTTAGTTTGGCATTAGAGTCATTCAATACCTTCTGGTGCAGAGGGTGAATTACAAGGGCGTATCACAGTACAGAATAAAAGTTGTTAGGTTTTAAGAACTTAGTCTTCTCTCATTGCAGATGATTCAGTCTCCAATGACTGGCTGAGATATTTTTTCTTTTTTTACCACTCTTTTAAATTTATTTTTAAAAATTTTTTATTTTTAAAATTTTTGTATTAAATTATAACTGTGTACATTAATGTATTTATGAGGTACAATGTGCTAATTTGATATATGATGTGGAAAGCTTACATCAAACTTGTTAACATAACCATCACCTCACTTGTGGTAAGAAATTTATAACTCTACTCTTAATTGTTTTAAATACCATTGCATTATGCATAAGAGATGAAGTCCCACCAAATACCTTCCTCCTCCCAGGTTCCCTCCTCCCCTTGCCCCTCTCTCCTCTTCCCTCTTTCTTTCTGGACTATAGTTTTGTTTTATCATTTGTATGAAAGTGTACTTGATTATATATTGGTTTCATAATAGTATTGAGTACATTGGATACTTTTTCTTCCATTCTTGAGATACTTTACTAAGAAGAATATGTTCCAGCTCTATCCAGGCAAGCATAAAAGATGTGAATTTTTTCTTGTGCTGGGAAAAGCAATATGAGAGACAGAAAGGGCTTGGGATACTGAGGGTAGATGGTGGAGAAGCCAGAAAAGTGATGAGGCTAGAAAGCGTGGGAGAAGGACGTAGGAGAGAGTGAGCTTCAGGGCCCCAATGAAGAAGGTGATCTGGTCTGCAGGGCACTTGATGAATACAGATCTCACCAGCTAACTTTCTGGTCTTCATAGTATTAAAAACTGCTTATGAACTACGTATAACCAAGACCTCTGTCAGCTAACTGCTCTTTATATGAAAGGTGACTTGCATTAGGAACTAGTGCCCTCATTAGCTTCTGGCCAATGGGAAAAGTGCCAAAAATCTGACAGGATTTCACCCATCTCTTGCCAGGCAACTCTGAGGTTACTGGCTCCAAGTGCCCCATGGGACAATGGTAAGACCAGAGGAAATCTTAACATCTAGGAAACAGTTGCAGAGAAGAAACTAACTCTGGATGTGAGGAATGAAGTGAATGCACCAGGCTGTGTCAGTGGAGAATGAACACTATTGTTATACGTAATCATCCATTGTCAAACTCTAACTTTAAGATATATAAATGTAGGTCAGTGAGAAAAAAAATTTAAAATAAATAGGAGCAGTCCTATTGTCTCACTTATTATTGAAATTTTGTTGCAGTTAAAGTGAGTATCACATAATTTAGCAGCCAGTCCTTTTATGTTGTCTTACTTTTACAATCGCTGCCATCCATCTTTGCTTGTGTTTTTGCAGGCATCACCCAAAACCTTTCCTTAGCTCTGACATGAACCAAAAGATCATTTTATTTTATTTTATTTTTATTAAATCATAGCTGTGTACATTAATGTGATCATGAGGTACAATGTGCTGGTTTTATATACAATTTGAAATGTTTTCATCAAACTGGTTAATATAGCCTTCATGGCATTTTCTTAGTTATTGTGTTAAGACATTTATAGTCTACGTTTAGTAAGTTTCACATGTGCCCTTGTAAGATGCACCATAGATGTGGTCCCACCGATTACCTTCCCTCCCCCCATCTCCCACTCTCCTCCCCCCCTCCCTTTTCCCTTTACCCATATTCTTGGGCTATAATTGGGTTATAGCTTTCCTATAAAGCTATAAATTAGATTCATAGTAAGGCTGAGTACATTGAATACTTTTTCTTCCATTCTTAAATACTTTGCTAAGAAGAATATGTTCCAGCTTCATCCATGTAAACATGAAAGAGGTAAAGTCTCCGTCTTTTTTCAAGGCTGCATAATATTCCATGGTGTACATACACCATAATTTATTAATCCATTCATGGATTGATGGGCACTTGGGGTTTTTCCATGACTTAGCAATTATGAATGGGCTGCAATAAACATTCTGGTACAAATATCTTTGTTATAATGTGATTTTTTTGTCTTCTGGATATATACCTAGTAGAGGAATTATAGGATCAAACCAATGATCTAAACATGGCCTCCTTACTCCTAAAATGGTTTCCTTTTTTAAAGAAATTTTACATGTGAAAATCAGATTAGTATTTCATTGTCCACCTGTGATCACACTATTTCTCTCCAAAATATTTTAATATCTGATTGCCACCAGACTTAAGTTCAAATTATGTATAATCTTATTTTCACACTTGCTATTATCTCATTTTATTCTCCTTCACATTCCTTAGTCATTGGCCAAAGTCAGTTGCTCAGTTTCCTGAACTTGTCCTGTGGTTTACCACCGCCATGTCACTGCTCCTACTTTTCCTATGACCTGAAATTCTATGAGTTGCTCATCTCTATCTGTTCAAATCCTAGCCTTCTTTCACAACACTCTGAATTACTACTTTCTTCTTTAAAATTTTCCCTGAGACATTCTAATCACTTCTTAATCCATAATTAGACACCATATCACCAGGTCATGAGCTCCTTTGGACACATGGTAGGTGCTCAAAATCATTTCCTAAAGAAAAAAAACTTTGCTGACTATTTTGACGTCTAAGCTATACATTCTTTATGACCCAAGACCATGTCTTTTTTCATAATTCCCTTCCTCCCAGCATCTGGCATAGAGCCTGTTCACAGTAAGAGCTCAGTAAATGTTTGAGAAATGTTGGTCTATTTCTTTATTCCTCCCATAACATTTATCACAGAGCTTTCTATATGGCAGGTGTTTAGGAGTTCCAAACAGGTGACTTACTGTAAGAAGAAAAAAACAAACAAACAAAAAGAAACACCATTCTAAAGGATGTGGTGGTTCAGGTGGGACAGAAGCAATATAAGTAACGGCATGTTTCAGTCTAGCCAGCTTCTTCCATAGGCGTGGTCGCTGTCAAGAAGATTGCTTTCTGGATGTGTCTAGACACTGAGCTATGTACTCACTAAAAAGTGGGTCATTTATTCCCCCAAAGAGCTGATTCCGACGATCTGTCATACAGAACAGGATGAAAACTCTTTTTTAAAAATCTGCCATTTTCTCTAGCTTGTCATAGATTCCTATGATGCAATTTTTTTTTTTTTTTTGACAAAAAGTGTTGCTCTGTTCTGTTTCCCAGGTTAGAGTGCCATCACATCAGCCTACTTCAAGGCAACCTCAAATTCCTAGGAACAAGTGATCCTCCTGCCTCAGCCTTTTGAGCAGCTGGGAATATAGGCACCTGTCACAGTACTTAGCTAATTTTTCTGTTTTTAGTAAAGATGGGGTCTCAATGAGCAACCATGCATGGTCAGAAAATTGTCAACTGAAGAATGCTTAAACCTCCCTATAACTTGTGGGCCCCCACTTTGAGATGCCCCACCTTTAGGGACCAAAGCAAAGTATGCCTTCTTTGTATTGATTTATGACTTTACCTGCAATTCCTGTCTCCTTAAGATGTATAAAACCAAACTGTAACCCCACCACAATGATTCCAGGTGATAAAGGCTTCTTGGGTGTGGCTGTAGTTCATGGTCCTCAAATTTGGCTCAGAATAAATTTGTTCAAATTATTTTACAGAGTATGGCTTCTTCTCCTTTGACAAACTCTCACTATTTATTTTCAGCCATTAGGGACTGTACAATTTCTACATCAATCCTTTAACTGAGATAGTTGCAACAAAATAACAAGTCAGTCTCTTGAAAACTATGGGATGCAAACTACCAGGCCCCACAATGTGGATTTGAACACACTTATTTTATTTCTTCCTGCCTTGGTTTCTTCCCTCTCCGAGGACAGTGAATATTCAGCCATAAATTCTGATGAGCTGAATATGGCAAATTTCAGGATTCCATTTCACCTTCAAGGGAATGCTAATGAATAAAAGGTGTCTTAATGTCTTTGCTTTGTAAAATTTCAAATAAGCGTCTGTATGTTTGTATGTGGGCATTTAGCTCTTTGATTTTCATTTTAATTACCCACTTAGTAAGACTATTAATAATCCTGACAGGGTGACCTGCTAACCACCTAGAGATATTATTTTATGCCCCATCTTCCTCCTCAGCCCTTTGAAACAACAGCGATTATGGATTTTGTTATTATCAAGTCTTAAGTGTCTGAATAAATAGGTCTAGACACACCTATGTAATATAAAATAATGTCACAATTAGATTCACCTATGGGCATGTAGGCACATATTAAGAGCTATTTCATAGCAATTATTTTGTAGTTAATAGATCTTAACATGAATATTGAAAAAAATAGGATGGACCCCCAAGGTACTAATTTGGAAAATAAATGTTCTGATTTCATGGCATTACTATATTATGTAATCTTTTTCTAAAAAATTTCAGAACAAAAATCACTGTGGGATTTTAAAAGATGATGTCATGCTTTTGACAAAAATGGTCTATTTCAAATCATTTAATGGTTTATTATTAGTTTATTAAATAAATACAATATTCCCCTATGGAATGGCTTTTGTGTAAAGGTACTGGGTAAGCCAATGGCATGAGAGTGGATTTATGCAGGAATCATGAGAAACAAGATTTTAAAAAAGATCAGAGTCGAAGCTGAAGTGTAAGCAATGGGAGTGACTGAAGGTCTGTTAGAAATAGCACATGTATACAATTTACTTCTTTGTGTAATTCAGTCTTATATATCAGACATCTGAAAATATTCAATTCAGTGTATGCCAAAACTTGTTTGACGTACTCTTTTTGAAAACATTGATATAACTTATCCAATAACAAATTTCACTGCCCCTTTCTCCTTTATAATTGGACTAATGTTTTATCCCCATACCAAAGTTTTTGCCCTTTGGTGCTTAGCCATCCCAGGCCTTAGGAGGGTGATTGTTCAAAGCCCTAGCACCTGTATTTATGAATCTTGCTTTGGTGAAAGCATGAACATGCATTAGAACGCTGGCCAAACAATTTATTAAACCAACATTTGCTAATAATCACATTGTACCATCAATGGATCTTTGTGCTAGGGACACTACAATGAATAAAAGAGACGAATTCCAGCCCTAATGGAATCAAGAGTTTTGCAAGGGAGGAGTGGCTTCCATTTCTTAGGAAATATGAATGTAGAGAGTTGAGTTGTATCCTCCAAGAAGATATGTCTAAGTCCTAACCCCTGGTACCTGTGAGTGTGACCGTTTGGAAATAAGTTCTTTGTAGAAATATTATAATTAAGTTAAGAATCTTGAGATGATATAATCTTGGATTTAGGGTGAGCTCTAATGAATAACTGGTATCCTAAAAAATAAAAATAAATAAATAACTTGTGTCCTTTTAAGAGATAGGAGAGGGAGGCTTGTAATACACAGAGGAAAAAGCAGTAAGAAAACACAGAGGACTCTGAGATTGGAGTGATGTATCCACAAGCCAGGGAACACCAAGAATTGCCTGCAGCCACAAAGCATGAAAGAGAGGCATGGAGCCAATGATATAGTTCCTTAATAAGTCACTCTGCCAACTTATGATAATTCTTAACACACAAAAGCCAAATCAAATTGCAATACTCCCTGCTTCAAGCCCCCAAATAGTCTTTCTTGTCAGGCATGTGAAAAGCCCATGACTAACTTTTTCTGGCTCATCAGATCCACCTTGATCTGGCCCCAAGTAAACTCTGGATTTCTTTCCCCCCATGTCCCTCTGCAGCTGCCACACCAGCTTCCTGAACACCCCCTGAACACCCCAGCACTGCCTCCAGTTTAGAAGATTGTGTGCTGGTAAAAACATCCACCTGAAATCCAAGTCTCCCAAATATCTGCATAATTTCTTTATTCATCTCCTTTAAAGTCTTTGCTCATATTTTCTTTCAACCTACTAACCACTACCATCACAAGTATTATTATCTACACCAATTACCCTATGAAAAATAGCAAATGGGCCCCCACCCCATGGCACCAGAGTAACCAATGCTTCTTGCCCATTCAATCTTTCCTTTCTATCACTGAACTTATAGTCTTCTAACATACTCTATAATTAAGCTTATTTTGTATATTTTATGTTGCCTGCCTTTTGTACTACTAGAATTTAAACTCTCTGATGTCAGAAATCTTTGTATGAGAAACTGCTGTGTCCCAAAATCTTTGTAAATTTTCTTTACTCTTTCTCTTTTCATTTCTTCCCTCTGACTGGGTAATTTCAAATGACCAGTATTTGAGTTCACAAATTTTTATTTTTATTTTTTATTTATTTATTTGCACAGACCACATTTTATTTATCCATTCATCAACTGACGGACAATTGAGTTTTCTCACTTTTTGGCTATTATGAATAATATAATACCACCATGAATATTTGGATATAAGTTTTTGTGTGGACATACATTTTCACTTCTCTTGGATATATATCCAGGAGTGGAATTTCTGGGTTGTATGGTTTAAACATTTGAGAAATGGCCAAACTGTTTTCTAAGAGCAAAGAGAGGGAAGGAGGGAGGGGAGTGGGGCTTTGGTGTGTGCCACACCTTTTGGGCACAAGACACGACTGTAAGAGGGACTTTACCTAAAAAATGCAATCAGTGTAACCTGGTTTATTGTACTCTCAATGAATCTCCAACAATAAAAAATAAAGAAAAAAAAAA
>CAUYPK010057875.1:0-39685 GCA_963574355.1 Loris lydekkerianus | reverse complement strand
CCCATTATAGCAAATCCTATTGCTGTTGCCATGGCAATCTTCTGGAATTCTTTTCTATCAGGTTTGGTACATCTTTTAACTAGTCGAATTGAGTCCTTTAGAAACTGCCGACTTGGCTCAACAAACTGCATTACTTGATCCATGATTACCTGTTGGAAGTTTCACCTGCCCAGCTGCTACCTAAGATGCCAGGCTTGAGCAGTGATTTTTAAGGTTTATTTAAAAATTCAATTCTTCCTTTACATTAATTCTTTTGCAGAAATCCCTTTTGTTTACAAATAGGTGGTGCTGCTCTGTTTGAAGTTAGGTGAGATGTCCGGAGTTCATCCTTCAGTTTTCCTTGGTGTTCCCTAGGATGCTTCTTCCTTGAGCATAGTTTTGAAAACCTTTGATCTAAAGCTGCAAACCATTTGTTCAGTGGGGGAGGGGCATTTAAACTAGGTTAAAAATAGTATGTATTACCAAAATAAAACTTATATTTTAATAGTAGTACATACTATTTTTAACTAACTGGGGTAGTAATTTTTGCTCTTCTCCATTTTTCTGGTTGCACGGCAGATTATTGCGATTATATTGAGATCCTTTGTAGTGTTGGTTTCTAAATAAAGAAATTAGCAAAAACCTCCTGCTGGCTTATCGTTTTATTTTATTGAATAGGTAATTAAATTAGTTTGAAAATTGCTAGCAGGTGTATAGTGAAAGGGCTCCCTCCCATGCTGCCCCCATCTATCTACTGTCGGTTCTCCTGTGAATAAAGCACCCCAGGGATTCCATCTTAGTAGTTTCTTGTACTCTTCTGTAAATGAGAAAATTTGAATATGTAATATCCCCTTATCCTTTTACACAGTGAATAAGTTGACTGTATTTTTTGGATTTGAACAAGAGGAGTATTTTGAAATATGTACAAAATCAGTAAAACATTCAGCTTTACATATATATATGCATCTACATAAACTTTTGCATTTCTTTTAACAGGAAAAAATTAAAGAGTACATCCAAATATATTTATCAAACATTATTTTTGAATGGTGAAAATAGTGACATTAAGATTTGTGCTCTAGGAGAAGAATGGAGCTTACACAAAATATATTTATGTCAAGTAAGTATTTTCTTTTTCTATTTGAGTAACCAGGGTAGTTACCTAAACTCTTGCTCTTCTTTATTGTACATCACAGTAAACCTTTGTAATAGTTGTTTAAGTCCTCTCATTTGATAAAGTTTTGTTTTTTTTAGAAAAATGGCAAACATTGTTGGTGAAAACTTAGTTTGGCCTAGAAACAGATTTTGAGATTTCAGCATCAGATTTTATCACATACTAGCATAGCATTACCTTTTGGTCATTACTTTAAAGGTACTTATTTTGATGCCTTCTGTTGATAAAAGTGAAAAAGTTAGGGAAAGAATGTTTAACACTAAAGTTGAGATTACTAAGTTTGTTTATTTTGTATGTGATTATTTAAATTGGATAAATTGATCTGACTTATAGTTCAGGTTGAATGTGAGTAGAATTTCTTGACATATATTCCTCCTTCCCTCCTGGAAAATTCAGTTAAAGACAAGATTAGAAAAAGTATATGGACCCAATTATTTAGCCAGCATTATCTATTCAATTCCTATGGTAAAAATACTACTTACTGCCCCATTTTAAAGAGTCAGAGCTTTCAAAATAGAGTAAAATGTTACTCTAATAGCTGAAATATTTAATTCATTTTTTCATTGAATATGTTAGACATTGTTCTAGGCAGTGTGAATAAAGCAATCAACAGTACATAACCTTTGGAGTTTATGTTTTTCCCATTTTACCGTTTGAGAATAATTACTGATAAGACAGTATGGTATAACAATTTTCAGTAACAACACTTGAAAAGGAATTTTTCCCCCTAACTCTTTAATCATTTTGTTTCAAAATTCATTTTTTAATAAATTTACTGTGGCTTGAAGTACGTAACTGAGAGATTAGAATATTTGTCTCAACTTTAGGATAATAAAATATAATAAAATGGTCCATATTACTTTTTAATCTCTGAAAGTAAGTTCAGTGAACTTGAGGGTGAGAATGCCTGTGTTAAAACTTGACTGCTCATGGAAACGGGATTGGCTTAAAATATAAGCTCCCTGAGTATAGAAACAATGTCTGTTGTCTTTATTGTTATATTTATAGCAATAAATACCATCTATGTACTAAGCACTCAGTAAAAATTTTTAAATAAATTAGTTAATATTTGATCCATTTCACAGTAATTATGGGGATGTTTTCAGGAAGATAGCTAAAGACTCAATCCATTCTAGTACCTTTCTAAGAATTCAGGGCCATTCTGGAATTTTCTTATTAGAGGAGAATCTAAATTTTAGATTTTCCCTAATTTCTTTGGGAATCATTCTGTTAGTGCTGACTTGGAACTGGTCTGGACCCTTTATAGCCACAAAGGTACAGTAAAGATTCAACAGTTTGAGGATTTTTAATCTCCTGTCCTCCTTACTACATTGTTATGTATCCATTCTGTGTGCAGTCATAAAGGGATACTTAAATACCTGACTATTTCTAAGCTTGAATTTAGAACCAGAATTAACTAAGTAAAAAGATAATCAGGTTCGAATAGTAACATCAGAATTCAGTTTATTGGGGTTTTTTTGTTTGTTTGTTTTGTTTTTTTTTGAGACCAAGTCTCACTTCGTCACCTTGGGTAGAGTGCCATAGTGGCACAGCTCACAGCAACCTTAAACTCTTGGGCTTGAGTAGTCCTCTTGCTTCAGCATCCAGAGTAGCTGGGATTACAGGCATGTGTCACCATGCCCATCTAGTTTTTCTGTTTTTAATGGAGACAGGGTCTTGCTCTTGTTCAGGCTGGTCTCAAACTCCTGAGCTCAAGCAATCCGCCCACCTCAACCTCCCAGAGTATGAGAATTATAGGCATGAGCCACCATGCCCACCAGTCTTCAGAATTCAGTTTAGATAGTAAATAATGAGAATTTGTTTTAGTTTTTGTTTAGAATAATACTAAACTGAAAGTATAATTTGACAAACCTAGTAGTATCCTTATCTTAATTTCTTTTCTCTTATAGGTATATTTGGCTGTTCTTTTTCTCTTCAAATAAAATAATGGATTAGTTTTGATAAAATAGTTGCTTGGAGTTAGAAATTGGAAGTTAATTTGGAAGACACAGAAAGTAATGGATACTCATTGACTTTTTTTTTTTTTTTTTCCCAAGTCTGGTTACTTTTCTAGTATGTTCAGTGGTTCTTGGAAAGAATCCAGCATGAATATTATTGAACTGGAGATTCCTGACCAGAATATTGACATAGAAGGTAACTACACTCTAATTACTATTATGTTAAAGTCACAAAACATAATATTTTTATTATGGTGGAAAATAAATATCCAAACCTTGTAATCTAGAAAAAAAAAAGCTCTGTTTAACATCCTAAAGTGATAATTTCATGTTGATTTACTTCATAATTTATCAGCCCTGTTCTTCTTATCCCTAATCTACTTAGTCATGTAGGCCTTATCCCTCTGTTTACTTATCTTTGTAAATATGTCTGCTTAGAATATGGAGGATGTAGCGTGAAGGAAGGAAAATTATCATTTTTAAAAAAATAACATGGAAAATCTGATAAATCATATTTATTGATTATTCCCTGTATATGATCTTTTCTGGGAGCAGCGAAAGTATGAGTCATGTAATCCGTGTCATTTGAGAGCTATAATAATCCTTAGACGAGGAAGCTGAGGCCCAGAGAATTTCAGGGACATAATTTGGATCTCAAAGTAGTTGAGGGGGCCTCATCATATTGTGGCTATCCTACTTCCTATTCCAGTGCTCTTTCTGCTCCCCTCATTGATAGCCCACATTGGAAGTACCCAGTGCCAAAAAGACAGGCAAACAAAAAAGGAATATTTACACACATATATACATAAGATTCCAGCAGAAAAAGTAAAATAAAAAGAATATTTACCAAGTACACCATGTGGGACATTCGTGAGAGTGGTAGTGGAGAGCAGGATGGACAGGCATCGATTGCTGTGGGGCTGGGCATGAATGTGGGATGAACGGGACCAGGAGCTGGCTCTATTTTCCAGGGGCAAAGCACTGAAAGCCCCAGTGCTGTGATTATCTCCACGTCTGCATTCTTGTTTAATGATTGGTCTACTCAAAGGATAGTATAAAAATTCTTCCAAGGGTATCTTCATTTTAACCACTAACATATGTCAAGATTAGATTTTTGAAGAAAGCTGCTAGATTTGTTAGAATAAATAGAAATTTACAATGCTGTTATTAAATTAACGCTGTTAATAACCGTTATTAACATTTTACTTTTTTTAATTATTGGGGCTTCATTGAGGGTACAAAGAAGCAGGTTACATTGATTGCAATTGTTAGTTTAAGTCCCTCTTATAATTGTGTATGTGTGTGTGTGTGTTTTTAAGGGACAGTTTCTTGCTTGTCTCCCAGGCTGGAGTACAGTGGCTCACTGCATTCTCAGAGTCTTGGACTCAAACTGTCCTCCCACCTAAGCCTCCCTAGTAGTTGGAAATAGGAGTGTGCCACTACCAGATAAACATTTACTAGCATTTTAATTAGTGATACTTCTCTTGTCCTTTTGTGTACCTACCAAATTTTTAGGCAAATGTCTTTATGTGTGGAGACAGTGGTTGGTATTTTTGTAATACTCTTAATAGACATAGTGATTATTTCATTGCACATGTGTACCTTTGCTTTCAGCACTGCAAGTTGCATTTGGTTCACTGTATCGAGATGATGTCTTAATAAAGCCCAGTCGAGTTATTGCCATTCTAGCAGCAGCTTGTATGCTGCAGCTGGTAAGTGTGCACATTATTCAAAGAAAGGATCACAATGGTATCTTTGCAGCAGAGTATCTGTTCCAGAAGCAAAAATAAAGTTTAGCTTTTTTACAATTTTTAAAACAAAAATGTGTAAATATACCATTTGTTATAAAATCATTCAAAATGCTTAATCAAAAGCAATTTATTACAACTGAGAGATTTATTATAACTGAGAGAGACATGATGTCTGTAAAATGAATGCAGTCTGTTTCTCTGTAGATATCTTAATATGGCGTGGGAAATATTTACTTGTTTAAATTCATTTATAGATTTCTATTCATTAAGACATATCTTGACTTTTAAGTAGATGACTTAAGATTACTAATTAATTTAGTTCATAGGTTTGAAAAGTATTGTATGTCTGCTATGTATGTAAACTTTAAATTATTAAACAATTGTGTGTAAACCACATATATGTTATTTTAATCTCTGGGTAGAATGATAGATTTGTTCATTCAGCAGAAGTGTATTGAACAATGTGTCAAGCGAGGCATAGAAATCCAAGGGTAAATTAAGATGTCGTCTCTGCCTTTAAGGAGCTCACAATATTGTGTGGGGTGGGGGGAGAAGGAGGGTTGATACATAATACAAACCCAAATGTAAAGTAGGAGCTATCCAGTATTACAGGTATGATAATAAACATCCTGTAAAATTTAGTGGATGCATAAAGAAGGGAGTAGTTGAGGTAACCTGATGATATTACAGAGGAAATTTATGTTTTTGGATTGAGTCTTGAAAATTGAAAATATGCTTATTTTGTAAAGTGTGAAGAGAGGGGAAGGAAAGATATTTCAGGTAGAAAAAACAAAGTAAACTAAGACCTTGAGAGGCGAAACAGTGGAGGATTAGAGAATCTAAGAGGAACATGGCTTTAGCATAAACGTAACAAGGATTGGAGAAAGAGAAGCAGAAACCAGATCATGAAAGTCTCTATGTATCACTAAGAAGTTTAGCCTTTCCATGTTAAGTATCTTTGGGAGATGTTAATCAGGGGAAAGATAAAGTTCTGTTTTAAAAAGAATACTACAGGAACAATGTGAAGGGTGGATGGAAAGAAAGATGAATACAGCATTAAAGACAAAAACCTATTGCAATAGTCCAAGTGAGGGTCTATATTAGCATAATAGCAATGAGTATTGAGGGGAAAAATGAATACCAGAGGGATTAAGCAGGGATAATCCACTGGTCATGGTGACAGGCAAGATATTAAGAGGAAAGGGGAAGAATCTAGGTGATTTCCAGGTAAGTTTCCAATTCTAATGGAGTCAGAGTTTATTTTAATCTTTAAAAAATTTGTTTCCTTTTATGTGGCATTTATGTATTTATTTATTTGAAGTATATTAATTAATAGCTTGCTGAATATCCTTGGCCTAGAGCATTTGATTTTTTTAAATGTTTTGATCAATTCAATATTAATTTTAATGAATATACTTTATTTTCTAACTTTGTTATTTTGGTTTTGTCCTAAATTCACTTTCTACATTTTTATGATTTACTAACTCCAACTTAATATACTGGCATGATGAATATATTTTAGAATTTGAATGAAAAGTGATAATTCCATGTATTAAGAATCATCAAAAACCTTCCATATTAACATTTTAGATTAAGTTGTTGAAAACATTAATATATTTGTTTTAGGTGCATCTCTTAGATATCAATAGCTATTTTAAACTTTAATAAACATTTTCTGATATTGTTTACTTGACTGTCACATGGTTAGATAACTATGTAATAAAGACTTCTTGAAACGAACAGGCAAATGCTGCTGTAGAAATTTGCAAAGGTCTCAGAAGGAATATAGAAAAGAAAGAGGATAGCAATATTCATCCTTGCCTTATGCTCCCCCACACCCTGCTTTCTTTCCATTTTTATGTTCCAACTATTTAGCTGAATACTTGTTGAATTTTTTTCAGTATTTTTATTGGACTTAAAAACAAAAAACTTAGGCTTACTGTACTTAATGAGTTTCTTTCTTTCTTCCTTTTTTTACTTTTTAATATGTAAAAGCTAATTTTTCAAAGCTAATTTTTCCCACGTGAAATGGGCTTTTCCAGTGCTTATTTATATTTACAGGATGGTTTAATACAGCAGTGTGGTGAGACAATGAAGGAAACAATTAATGTGAAAACTGTATGTGGCTATTACACATCAGCAGGGACCTATGGATTAGATTCTGTAAAGAAAAAGTGAGTTACCTTTCTTATTTTTCCTCCCACCCCATTTTTAGGAATTTGGTTGCTTTAGTTTCTTAAGAGAATATAAAGCTGTAAGAATGAATTAAGGAAAAATAGGATGGGGATAGGAAAAGTCCCTGTTTACTTTTGGGCTAATTAATAAATTCCTCAAAAGTGTTGTGTTTGTAGGTAACCATGGGTGGTTATATACACACTTCTAAAAACTATGGTCACTCTTTATAGTACATTTTCTGTTAAAATTGTTTACAGAGTAGACATACTATTATATCAGTGCAACAGTTGGCAGTCTTTTTAACCCTTTAAGAATTGAGGTACCCATTTTCAAATTTTAAAGGTTTTAGAAGTATGCAAATCCTTTCATAAACCATTTAACACAAACTTGAAATTTTTTTAATTAGAAATGCTCTTATGAATATAAAGGGAATATTCTCTTAATAACCACTGACAAAAATAATACTAAATTTCTGATTGTTAAGCTAAAAATTTTGAGCATGTCCTAGCAAGATTAATTTTCTGTTTTTAACTGTGAGTCCTATTTAATAAATTATATATACTTGATATATAAACATGTAATAATTACATGTTTTAATTTCAGGTGCCTTGAGTGGCTTCTAAACAATTTGATGACACACCAGAATGTGGAACTTTTTAAAGAACTTAGGTATTTGAATTTTAAATGACTTCATAATTAATCATCCCCAAATATATTTTATTTGTTAAAGGATGCAAGACATTTTTGTCAAGATATTTTTATAGAACACAAACATATATTAATTATAGGAAAGAACAGTTGAATGAAAGGTCTTAAGTACATTCATAAACTGAAATGGTACACAAATTCTTTGTTGGGAATGACATAATATATATTATGTCTATTATAATCAATTTTAATAGAAAAATGCTTTGCTGTTATAAGACTATAGAAAAGTATGGGGAAAGGGAGGGGAGAGGGAAGGACAAGTGGAGGGAGGATAATTGGTGGGACCACACCTACGGTGCATCTTACAAGAGTACATGTGAAATTTACTAAATATAGAATATAAATGTCTCAACACAATAAGAAAATGCCATGAAGGCTGTGTTAACCAGTTTGATGAAAATATTTCAAATTATATATAAAACCAGCACATTGTACCCCATGATTGCATTAATGTACACAGCTATGATTTAATAAAAAAAAAAGACTATAGAAAAGTTTTAAGTTCTAGAATCTAAAGTTATATTTTAAAAACCACCTTTATCATTTGGAATTAAATTTGAGGAAATTGTTTTAAGAGGTGGGATCTCACTATATTGCCCAGCCTGGACTCAAACTCCTGAGCTCAAGCAGTTCTCCTGCCTCTCTGCCTTCTGGGTAGCAGGGATTACATTTTCATGCCACTACACTCAGTTTAGGTTAACCTTTTGAATTAAGTCTGCCTATGTTATTCCTCCCTCCCTTCTCTTATTATATATATTTGATATATAAACATGTAATAATATGTTTTAATTTCAGGTGCCTTGAGTGACACCTCCCCCCCCCCCAACCCTCTTCCCTCCTCAAATACTTCCTGAATGTTTATAATATATAAAGATACTCTGTTGAGGTCTGTGAAAGATGCAGAGATGATTATATTATGGTTTTTGCTGTCAAGGAGATTATTTGTAGTAATGGGGCTAAGGTATCTGTGATGAGTCTGAGAAATTCTGGGTGGAAATTAACTTCTGAAGGCCAGTGCGCTTTTTTTTTTTTTAAATTGTTGGGGATTCATTGAGGGTACAATAAACCAGATTACACTGATTGCATTTGTTAGGCAAAGTCCCTCTTGCAATCGAGTCTTGCCCCCAAAAGGTGTGGCACACACCAAGGCCCCAAAGCCAGTGGGCTTCAAAGTCATTTTTCGACTTGCATTTCCTTGATGGTAGTGCTTCTGAGACAGAGGTACATATGTGCCCAGGAGTTATGTGGCATTCTGGTGGAAACATACAAAACTGAAGACTTCGATTTACATAGCTTTCTAGGATGTCAGTGTTAACTGATTTGGGGGTTAAGAGAGGAGATCGATAAGCATTTTTAATGTTTGAATACATTATGGAATAAAGATAATTTAAATTTCTTTGAGTTCTCAAGATAAAACACAATTCATAGAAATGTTACTTTTTTATGTCTAGGCTACCTCCTAGGTTCTTGAATTCTTTTCTTTCTTTCTGTAAGAGATACTTTAATAGAAAAGTTTAAGAGGCATTCATCACCCAGTGATGTCAAGGCATGAACAGATCTGCAGTATGCTTGATTTGAAAAATCACTGGAAACACTTTAATTTCTTTCTCTCTCCTTTTTTTTTTTTTTTAGAGACAGAATCTCACTTTGTCACCCTTGGTAGAGTGCTATGGCATCACAGCTCACAGCAACCTCCAGCTCTTGGGCTTAGGGGATTCTCTTGCCTTAGCCTCCTGAGTAGCTGGGACTACAGGTACCCACCAGGGCCAGGGTTGTACCCGCCACCCTCGGTATATGGGGCTGGTGCCCTACTCACTGAGCCACAGGCACCACCCTTTAATTTTTTTCTCTTTCATACAGTTAGCCCTCTGTATCCATGAGTTCTGTATCCATGGATTCAACCACTGCTGATTGAAAATATTTGGAAAAAATAAGAAATAAATGTAGAACAAAAATAATACAAATGAAAAACAATGCAGTGTAACTGTTTACATTCTACTAGGTATTATAAGTACATCTAGAGATGATGTTATACAGTAGGATGTGCATAGGTTATATGCAGATACTGTGCCACTTTATAAAGGGACTTGAGCATGGAGGATTTTGGTATCTGCAGGTATCCCATGCATACCAAGGGATGACAGCAGTTTCTCATCATCAAGCTTCTTCAAAAGGAAGTTGAAGGCTAGTGGTCTTTAAAACCCAGAAACTTATCTGGCTTTTTATGGCCATGCAGGGGTGTCTAACCTACAGCCTGTGGACCACATGTGGATTATTTGAGAACTTTTTTGCTTATCTGTGGTGACAGATTTCACAAAAATTATTCATGGGCTTTTTTTTTTTTTGCTTATCATCTTTTATTAGTGTTTGTGTATTTAATGAGTGGCCCAAGACAACTCTTCTACCACTGTGGCACAAAGAAGCTAAAAGTTTGGACATCCTTGGAAGGAAGGAAGGAAAAAAGTAAAAGTAAAATAAAATAACTAGTGATATCCATTCTAAATTTAAACTGACCTATATTTCTTTATCTTAAGATAAAGTAATAGTAATTAAACATATTTTATGATTAAGCAATTTTTTTAAGCTTAGAAGTTAAAGATTACTTTGAAAATAAAGCTGTTTTAGTGAATTTTGACAAGTTTTTTTTTTTTTTAAACATGGAAGTGGAGTGGTAGAAGGCCAAAGAGGAAAGCCACCACTTTATAGAACATGCTAAAGTTACCTGATTAGAACTCTAATTTAATTAACCATCAGATCAAATTTCTTTATTTGCTTCCATATCAGTGTGAAACAGACCTTTCACAGCACACTATCTGAATTGAAAGTACCCTTGTATTGCCAAGAATGGTGGCTCACACCTGTAATCCTAGCACTTTGGGAGGCCAAGATGAGTGAATTGCTAGAGCTTACGAGTTTGAGACCAGCCTGATTAAGAGTGAGATCCTGTCTCTACTAAAAGTAGAAAAAATTAGCTAAGCGTTGTGGCAGGTGCCTGTAGACCCAGCTACTTAGGAGGCTGAGGCAGGAGGATTGCTTGAGCCCAAGAGCTTGAGGTTGCTGTGAGCCGTGATTGCATAGCAGACTCTGTCAAAAAAAAGTATTCTTGTATCCAGATAGATTATTTTTTTTTTAATTCTTTCCCTTTTTTTAGAGACACAGTCTTACTTTATCCCCCTCAGTAGAGTGCTATGGCATCACAGCTCACAGCAACCTCCAGCTCCTGGGCTTAGGCGATTCTCTTGCCTCAGCCTTTCAAGTAGCTGGGACTACAGACACCCACCACAACGCCCAGCTATTTTTTTGTTGCAGTTGGGCCTGGGCCGGGTTTGAACCCGCCACCCTCGGAATATGGGGCCGGCGCCCCACTCACTGAGCTATAGGCACCACCCAGATAGATTATTTTTTAAGATTCTTTGTCTTGGGCAAAAAGACTACAGTTATTTTTAGTCCCATATTTTCTTTTGATAAGAAAGACTTGAAAAGCTTTTAGTTCCACCAAGGTCTTTTAGCCTGTATGTGAAAATAAACTTTCTCTTGGTTTATCCTTTTCAGCATAAATGTCATGAAACAGCTTATTGGTTCATCTAACTTGTTTGTGATGCAGGTGGAAATGGATGTATACACAGCTCTAAAAAAGGTACTGACATAATATATGTGCAACATTACTTATAATAGTAAAAAAATGGGAAATAGTGTTCAGTGATAACTAGATGGTTATAAATGTAGGAAAAGGAAGTATGCCAAAATGTTTTTTACAAGTCTTTATATTTAGGGATTTGGTATCATGAATTATTTTAACTTTCTTCTTTATACTTTCCTACATTAGGAATGCTTTTTTCCCAGATGTTTTTCAACAACAAACATGTTGTTATTTACAGGATCAGAAATGTTTTATATAAGAGATGTTGTTTGAATGTTTTATATGTTTTCCAGGAATGTTTTATAGGTTGAGCTTAAGCTAAAGTTTTGATTTTATGATGAAATTTTTATATATAATTTTCCTCAAAAATGTTGAAATTTTTCTTTTAAAGGCCTGTTTGCATGTCAAGCATGTTTTACTTCATCTCACTGAAAGGTTTTGACATTTTAAAATCTAGTTTTATTTTCACAACTCTTTGAAAAGACAAATCAGCTATTCTTTCATGGTAGAAGGTGATGCTCAGAATCCTTGCAATTACTAAGTGGCAGGCTTGAGGCAGAGGCCAGGTTTTATGAGTCCAGCTCCATTGCTTTCTTCCTTAATTTTGCCTTTAACTTTTTGTCCCCAGAATAGACAAATGTCTACATTTAACATGGCTGTATACCTTCTAGGTTATATGATTTTGATTGTTTTTATGGTAGAGGTAAGATTCCATCACTGTTTTTCTTCAGTGAAGTTTAGTATCTGAGCTATTCGATCTTTAAAGGAGGGTAGAGAGTCCATTTCTATGTCTCACTTACAGTAGCATTTATTCTTTCATGCTTTTATAATGCTTTCATGCCAGTACTGATAAATGCTAATACTCATACACAGTACCTTGTACCATTCTAAATACTTACACATATTAATTCTTTTAATGTTCTATGAGGTAGATATATTATTCTCATTTTACAAATGAAGAAATTAAGGCCGAGAGAAATTAGGTAGTTTGCCCTGCTGTTAATTGGCAGGTCCATTAAAAAGTCCACACTCTTAAACTACACTACATATTGTCTCAACAGCAATAAGATAAACTCCTTCTTCCCATGTTTAATTTTTTACTCTTAAAATCTCACATAGGATTTGGTGAAACTGAGTTGTTATTGAGAAGAATAAATTCATATAAAATTACTGATGTAAAATATATATGTAGTAAATCTTCATCTTTTTAATATAGTAGTCTGTGGTGTATTGGTGACTAATAAATACTTTTAAGAGATTCACTTATTCCTTAGCATACACATACCCAGTTTTTAATCATTGGGTTATGATTAATACCATGATAAGTTTAAAGCTTGTAAGCCTGTCATATACTAGTTCTACTTTCTTTCTTTGAATTAACTTGTAACATAGAAGTTAAATTTTTTAGGTGTTATATATTAATTAAGGTGGAAGCAATATGAAAATATAAAATCATGGCTCAGCATCTGTAGCTCAGCGGCTAGGGTGCCGGCCACATAAACCTTGGCTGGAGGGTTCAAATTAGCCCTGCCAAACAACAGTGACAACTACAGCTGCAACAGCAACAAAAAATATAGCTGGGCGTTGTGGCAGGCACCTGTAGTCCAGCTACTTGGGAGGCTGAGGGAAGAGAATCACTTAAACCCAAGAGTTTGAAGTTGCTGTGAGCTGTGATGCCACAGCACTCTACCCGGGGTGACATAGTGAGACTCTGTCTCAAAGAAAAAAAAAGAAAATGTAAACACATAAAATGATAAAAATCTTATAATTTGTTTCTTTTTTTTTCACCTAGTGGATGTTCCTTCAACTTGTGCCTTCGTGGAATGGGTCTTTAAAACAGCTTTTGACAGAAACTGATGTCTGGTTTTCTAAACGGAAAAAAGGTAAGCCAAATTTTTTTTTTAAATTTATCTTTGTTTAAAATAAAATTTATTAAAATTAGACCCTGACTTGTTTGTAGATCTAATGTTATAGTTGGAGAGAACCTTAGCAATTATCTACTTTAGCCCTCATGTACGATGAGAAAATTAAGGTTAGATTAGAAAAATGCTTTACCTGTTACTACCTAAATTGTTACTCCTTGGACTGTTACCATACTCTGATCCTCCAAAAACTATTGCTTTTCTCATTTTATCACTAACAGATCTTGGTGATTGCATTTGTCTTTGACCACACTGAATTTTCCCTAGCAAACTATATTCACTCAGACAATTCTTAACATGGGGGCCACGGATAGGCTTTCATGTACCACTAACCCCCAAAAGTGGATGTAGAACTTGATATGTATGTGTTTGCTGCATGCATTTGGGGTAGAGGCTTGCCATACCTTTCTTCAGATTCTCCTTGGAGATGGATGTAAAATTGCTTATAATCAGCTGCTATTAGGTCTGATGTGGGCAGAGGGAGCATACAATGTATTTATTTTTTACTTTGATAAAACCGATAAAGAAAAAAATTTAATAGGTGCAAAGAAATGGGTAAATTTTACTTTAGGTCCTGATTATCTTAGTTTACTGTCATTTTTGGTCTGTGTATAGCCACCTATTTTATTTATTTTTAATAATATATTGGGCCTCTGTGAACTAATCTTCAAGTACTAGAACATTAATAACTTTAGTCTACTCAGTGTGCTGCTTTTCTTGTGTGTCCCTCTGATTTAACCCAATCATTATCTTGAATTCTGTTTTTATTATTATTTTGCCTTAAAAAAATTATGTTATTGAGTCTGGATATGGCAGCTCACACCTGTAATCTCAGCACTTTAGGGCTGACACAGGAGGATTGCTTGAACCCTGGAGTTCAAGTTTAACCTGAGCAATAGCAACACCACCACCTTTACAAAAAAATTGAAAAATCAGCCAGCATAGCCCATAATCCTAGTTTTTGAAGAGGCTAAGGTGGGAGGATTGCTTGAGCCCGGAAACTGGAGGTTGCAGTAACCTGTGATCAGTCTGCCCTCAAGTCTGGCAACAGAGGGAGACCCCATCTCAAATAATAGTAATAATAATAATGTTATCACATTATGCATATATGTCTTAATATACATAACAGTGTTATGCTAATAAACTGGAAAAAAGAATCTCTGATTTGTAGCATTTTTTTCATTTTCCTTGGTACAAATTTGAACTATGAACATGACATCCCCGAATGCAGAGTTGGAAAGAGATGCACACAGCTCCTCTGAGCCAGCAGGGGCCAGCTACAGCACACCACTGTTTAGTTGTTACGAAATTACTTCACATTGTGGTTTTAATTTTCATTTCCTTTATTACTAAAGAGATTGAATAATTATATGTTTATAGGCCATATATTTTCTCGTCTGTGAAATGTCTGTTGTTTTTCCTGTTTCAATATCAGATTTGCCTTTTCTTAATGATTTATAAGCATTCTTTATATATTCTTGATCACCAGGACTTTGTCTTTAATATGTTTTGCATTTACCTTCCAGTTTGTAGGTTGTTTTACTTTATTAAATATGTCTTTTGATGAATAAGCACTCTTAATTTAAAATGTAGTGTTATTTTTATCTTGTTTAAATAAATTTTATATAATTGTTTTATTTAATCAGATTTCCTAGCTCAGAGCCAGGTAAATTATTTTTCTATCCAACTCCTGAAGTAAAAATGTGTAAAGGTCCATATGAATAAAATCTAACTTGATTTCCTTGAAGAACAAAATATTAAGCTTGTATCTTAAATTATAGTTTAGTGTTACAGTAATGTGGCAATTAAACGAATAGGAAATTCTAGAGGAGATAATTTAAAAAACAGAGGAGAAAAAAGAACTGAAAGAGTGAAGGAGGATGGAGAAGTGAAAAAGGCAAAGGGACTCACTAGAAGCAATAAACGTTAGGTAAATGTTGACATAACCTTATGCTCATTTGTGTTCCACATCAACCACAGCAATCTATCAAAAGAGAAATTAGACTAAGTGCCACAAACCAGAATAGGAAACTGTGGTCCACTTACGGTTTTCTTGCTCTAGGGTTCTCTCAGCCCTTGTACAGTTTAAGATAACATGTACCTTTTCAGGGAGACATTTATAGCACAAAGCAAAATATCCGTCTAATGCCCTTGTTTTTCTATCAGGTGGTTTCAAAGTTTTAATATTGTAAGTGATACGTACTCAGGAAGTAGGATAGAAAAAATCACTTATAGTCCTGTCATCCATCATGTCTTGGTATATTTCTTTTAAGTTTTCTTAATTATTTGACTTTTCAGACATACATGGATTGGATCAGGACTATAAGAAACAATAGAAATGTAGAAAGTTTTTTACACAATTATGTCTAAGGATTGCTACTGAATTTGGCTGCTGCAACTGGTATGACCACATGTTGGCCAGCAAGAAAGTTTTTTTTTTTTTTTTTTTTTTGAGATGGATTTTCACTATGTTGCACTCAGTAGAGGGCTGTGACATCACTGCTCACAGCAACCTCAAACTCTTGGGCTTAAGTGTGATTCTCTTGTCTCAGCCTCCCAAGTAGCTGGGACTACAGGCGCCCACCACAACGCCCAGCCATTTTTTTTGGTTGTAGTTGTTGTTTGGCAGGCCTGGGCTGGGTTCGGACAAACCAGTCTCAGTGTATGTGGAGCTGGGTTCGAACTAGCCAGTCTCAGTGCATGTGGCCAGCACCCTAACCATTGTGAAATTGGCTAGCCAGCTCTGGTACACATGGCTGGTGCCCTAGCTGAGGTTCAGGCACTGAGCCAGCAAGAAACTTTTTGAAACATTTTTTTCAATTCTGTAAATTCTTAACAGAAATAAATGAATCAGTCTCTTCTATAGCCTTGAAGAGAAGACTTAATGGAATAAATATGAGCTTTTTATAACTTGCTTATGTGACAGAACACCTGTAAGAACATAATGGTATTCTTAACATACCCCATGAAATTGGCCCATTTGATTCAACATATGAATTTGAACTAATGTTATTTTAATATAAGGCAAGAGATGTAAATACACAGTTGCATGTCTGTTGTATAAATAAGCAAAGTTAACAATTTTTCAAATGAATTTACAGCTTTCTTGTTTGCTTGACACTAGGCAACTGACAAAGAAATACATAAAAAATGTAAAAATGTTGGCTGGGCGTGGCTCACACTTTGTAATCCTAGCACTTTGGAAGGCCAAGGTGGGAAGTACACTTGAGTTCAGGAGTTTGAGGTTCAAGTGAGCTATGATTGTGCCACTGTACTCTAGCCCAGACAACAAAGTGAGACTTTGTCTCTAAAAAGAAAAAAAAAATCATAAATTGGCTATCTTTTCATGATTTTCAGGAAAAAATTATTTTGTTCAGAAACACTTTTCTGGTTCTCAGAAACCTATGTTCCATGTGAAGCATGGGTAGAGACATAATCTATAATGACAGCTATAATTTTTTCTTATTAATAGCAACAGGGCTGTGTATATTACCATGGTAATGTACATAGTATATCTTATTGAACAGAAAACATACACTAGGACTTATGCACGAATCCCTGTTTGATAGCAATAACTCTAGACCTTTCCTTTGCCACTTTTAAAAGAACATTGGAATATGAACTGAGAATAATTTTTAGGAATAGCTTTACTTCTCCATAAAAGAAAAAAATCATATACTACATAAACTTGAATTATTTTAATAAGAAATTAATACTATCCATGTGCTATAAATTTGGTTACAATATCTTTTGTATTTTGTATTTTAATAGAGAATTGATACATTAATTAGTGTTTATTACATGTAGCTGAAACATAAGTTAGAAGAATCCCATAGGATATTTCATGTCCTGTGTATCTGGTGAAGACTTTTCAGTGAGGCTTTGGGTTCTGAAGTTTCACTAGAATTTTCAGTCTCTGGGAGAGAGGATTCTGGAGACACAATCTAAGTACCTTTCTCAAGCTTTCCTTTCCCATCTTACTGCATTCTAAACTCCAAACTCCAGAAAGGTGTACAGCTGAGTTCCCAGCCTAAGGGTCTCAAGAAGACCAACCTTAATTTCCAAGTGCTTTAAAAAAATTTTCCCTAAGTTTTTATTCACACATTTGAGGTTTACAAAATTCTTGAAAACTTTGCAACTAACTTATTTATATTCTAATACCAATGTGTTTATGTGTGTTGTTTTTGTCCCAATCTATACAAACATTTAGGATATTTATTTAGGAATAAAATAAATCAATGGATTAAAAAAAAAGATATTTAATTGAACTATTTATTATAGATTTTGAAGGTATGACCTTCCTTGAAACTGAGCAAGGAAAACCATTTGTGCCAGTATTCAGACATTTAAGGTTACAGTATATTATTAGTGATCTGGCTTCTGCAAGAATTATTGAACAAGATTCTCTAGTACCTTCAGGTAAGAGAACATGATGAATTTATGATTTTAAATGTTTTTTTATTATAACTGTAATATATATCATAGAAAAGAATATTGAAGAAAATAAATCACCTTTAATCCTAAAAAGTTGCACATTTTTATGCCAAAGTAGAATCATTACTATATAGGGAATTTGCAGTGCTCATGTTCTATATTGTGGATATTTTGCCAAATCATATTTCATTAAGTACTCTCCAGAATATTTAAAGGGCTAAATAACATTGCGTAATATGAATGTTCTTTAATTTGATAAACCAGGTCACTGTTTTGGGTCAGACTTTTACAAATGGTTTCTAAAGTATTTAATGATGCTGGGTGTGGTGGTTTACAGAGGCTGATGTGGACAGATTGCATAAGCTTAGGAGTTTCAGACCAACCTCAGCAAGAGTGAGACCCTGTCTCTACTAAAAATAGAAACTAGCCAGGTGTCTGGTGGGCACCTGTAGTCCCAGCTACATGGGATGCAAGACAAGAGGATTGCTTGAACCCAGGAGCCTGAGGTTGCTGCGAGCTATGACACTATGGCATTCTACCCAGGGTAACAGAATAAAACTCTGTCTCAAAATAAATAAATAAAATATTTAAAGTTATATTGCTTTTTCTATTAGTACTCCTTAAATTTATTTTCTGATGTTTTCTTATTCTAAAGTCTTCAACTTCATAGTGAAGGAAATGTAACTGTTTATTATGATTTAAATTTTTTGGAAAAACTTCTGGTTTAACTTTGTAAGTTAAATGTCTAGTGCTTGTGAAAGATTGAATTTAATAATGATAGTTACATATAAGTAATAGAAACTAGAATTTCTGTTTAAAGATTTATTTATAAGTTTATAAACATTTATTTTAATTATAGATTTGTCTGAAAAGTTGTAATTATTTTTGACACCTCAATATTGATTTAGCTGTGTGTTTATGCATTTAAATTGTTTTTGAAATCTATATACATATTTAGAAAGGCATTAAAAGGAAAGAAAACCCAGAGTTAACTTTTCTGGTATATTGGAGAGTAAGGCATTCTTTTTTTTTTTTTTAATTTATTTATTTTTATTGTTAAATCATAGCTGTGTACATTAGTGCAATCAAGGGGTACAATGTGTTGCTTTCATACACAATCTGAAGTATTCTCATCAAACTGTTCAGCGTAGCCTTCATGGCATTTTCTTAGTTACTGTATGTAGGCATTTGTAGTCTGCATTTAGTAAGTTTCACCTGTACTCATTCTAAGATGCACCATAGATTTTTTTTTCATTGATTTGTTTACTTGTTAAGAGTGTTCCCCCTCATGTTTGCAATGTAAGCCCCATTTTAAATTTTCATGTTTCCCCCTCTATCCTCCATACCTCTAAACAGAAAATAAGACTAGCTGATGCTAGAAGTTCCATGCCTGGTCTTCTCTGAAGGGAACAACAGTGGCCATCTCAATGTTTTCTGGTGGTTTTGGCCATCTACCACACACAAGGCAACAGTCCCTTCTAGCAACCTGGATCTCCAAAATTTCTTATAGCCCAAATTCCCCTCTGCTTTTGAAGATATTTTCCCATGGGTCACTAGCCTCTAGCCTGGGATTTCCAGTAGATGTGTCACATGCTGGAAACATCAGCTACCTGGTAGTTCTCTGGTAGTTCTATTCCAAGAGTGAACTGTAGCTCTAAGCCTCCATGCTGGCAGGAGGAACCCTCCTGCCAGTGTTCTTCACACTGACCTTCTTTGGTCATATTCCCACCCTGACTTTCTTCCTAAAATATTCAGTAGCTCCTCATTACCCAGGGATTAAAAGTCTAGGTCTTTAGGCACTTAAGAATTTTCAGATCTCCCTGGATCTTGTCCTTTTGACCCAAGGAACGGACCTGGACTTGTTCCCCGTACATGCCTTTAACACATTCTTGCCTCCTTTAAGTCTTTGTTCAGGAATCACTGGTCTTCCTTATTTTTGGAATGAATGATTATTCTGTGAGCTCTGAGTGCACATTCCTGAACACTGACATATGATTTTGAAATACACTGCTTATATGTAGCATCCTAAATAATAAGCTTCCCATGGCCAAATATAATATCTAATTTATCTCTGTATTCTTAGTTCTTAACCCAAATTACAGAAGCATGGATAGAATTACTTTCTCATTTTTACAAATGAAGAAACTAAAGTTCATAGTATAAGTGTCTTGTCCAAATTTATATAGCTAGTTGCCAGAGGAATCAAGACTTGAACATCAATCCTTTATGCTTAAATTAGAGACCAAACATTCAAATGTTGAAAGGTACTAAGTCCATAAGGGCCAAGGCATGTGGGTAAAATACAATTAGAAGTGGGGGACCTATCTGGCCAGGAGAAGCCACCCATAAGCTCCAGATGACAAGCAACAGGCGGGCATGTTAGTCCAGCATTGCTAGCTATTCAGGTTCCAAGGAAAAGGTGGAAAATCTCATTAGTGTGTAACAACTCACAAAATTTTTAATGCTTGCCAACCAATTCTAATTAAAAATACTACATGATCCAAGTACACTCCCTGTGTGGGCCAGATGAAGCCGCAGCCTGCCAGTTGGTGACCTGTGCTTTCTATCTCCAGGGGGCTGCCCTGGACACAGTACCAGGGGTCAAGTGCTCAAACTTGCTGAGTGAGAGATAAGTTCCAATTGCCTCTGTGGCTGAATAATTTTTAAGGTTTCTGATATTGGGCTCATCTTAGAGTGTTCAAGGTGAGTGGGATGAACACCCTTGTGTTTCCAATGGATGCTCTGAAGTTGTGTGAACTTCAAATGACAATCTTCTTGGTCGTTAAAAATGACTAAGATCTCAAGTGATGGTCTGCAAATGGGCCTTGCTGTGGATAAATGCAAATCAATACAGATTATGAAAGGGGCCCAGTGATGGACTGGCTGGCTGTCAAGAAAGATGAAATATTGAAGAATTATTGCAAGGGGTGTGTGTTTCTTTGAATGCCTGGCTCTGTGGAAGTGAAAGACAATTAACTACCTAACAATTACATACATGGGCTGGGGGATGGTGCTCAGCCTTAGAGGAAGCATCAGCTCTGCCTTAATGTAGGCACCAAGAGGCAAGCAATAGAAGTTTTGGCTACATTGACTTGAACATTCATTTATTATGACAAAATGAGCTAGTATTGACTTGAAGCCCTAAATGCGTGATATCAGCGTATTAATAACAGGCTGTTATAGCTGTATCTAAATGCTGGGCATGAAAGGATTGCTGTTCTTTCAAATATTAAGGAAACAGTTTCATTTAGATTTGTGATGATTGCTCCCAGGTTATCATGACAATGTACAAACCGGAGTTTGGGGAGTTAAGGGGAATAGCACGGAGCCAGTATGGGTTTATACTGTAATTTCACTACTTACTAGCCTTATATTCTTGGGTATGTTGCTTAACCCACTTTCAGTCTCAGATTTACCATCTGTACAATGGGGTTAGCATCTTCCTTTCAGGGTGGCATTTGTGAACCTCGCATAATGTCTGGTACCAGCTGGATGCTGAAAGCCTGTTCATTTTCTTTCCCCGCTTGATTCCCAGAGCACTTTATTTGAGGCATACTTAGGATTTAATTGGCTTTCTACCAGAATTTTATAGTCACTTCTGTCCATATATTTTCTTCTGTCAGGAAAATAATTCTTTTGGAGCTGAGATTTTCAGTGTTTTGTCTTTGACCACGGTAGGTACCCCATCACTCTTTGTGCCATTAATGAACAAGGGTCAGAGGAGTCTGGGTCCCATGTGCTAGTTAGTGTCTTCCCTGCCAACCATTTGAGCCATGGCGGTGTTGTAAGACAGCAAGCCAGGTGACTCAGGATGAGCATGTGTGTCTGCTGCTCCTTGTGATGACTTTCCGAACTCATCACCTGTTCCAAGTATGGCCTAATGGCTGCTGTGTGTGAAATTATACTGTATAATTTCTATGACTAAGAATGGGAGGTACAGCCTAGGAAGCTTCTTTGAACACATGACTTCTGAAATGGGCCATAGAAAATCAGGGAGATTTTTCTAGCTGGAAAATGAAGAAATGAAATTGTATGTAAAAGAATAAAATAGTCTGTGCAAAGATATAAGGGTATAAAGAAGAAGGGTGTGTGAGTGGAGAGGAGGAAGAGAACGTGAATTTGATGAGCACCTACTGTGTGTCAGGAACTTTATTATCTGTCATCACATTTCATTCTCTCACTCATCTTGTTTGTGAGGCATTGTCCTTCTTACTTCAAGGGGAGGAAAAATGTGGTGAAAGTTCAGGAGTCTGTTGAGATCACAGAATGCAAAATTATCTGAGCTGGATGTTGAACATGGGGTCTATCTGACAATAATGTTCTCCGTCCCATGGAGCGTGGTGAGGGGCAGGAAGCAGCGGCGAAGAGCCTGGAATTCACCAGCAGTTCTCCAGCATGTTCTTGCCAACTTCAACCCTGAGGGTGAGCACAAGTGTCTGATCCTCTGAAACTTGCTTTCTTTCAGTTCCAAAGATTTCCTGTTGGTTTGAAAAGTGATCTTTGAATTTCCAGAAAGGAATGAGATCAGGTATATGAGAAAGAGGTCTATCTTCATACACAAAGCTTATTTAATTTTGCAAGTTATACCTAAATTGCCTGAGCTGTTCCCATACTTGGATTTCTGACAACTTTTAGAAATTCATATTATCTGATTCAGGGTGTTTGTGTGCAAAGCCTTCTTATTTTATCATGTGCATTTCACTCCACCACAGCCCAGGCTAATTGCCCCTGCAATGCCTTGAAAAATTGGGTTTACAGTTTGAAGTGAAGCTGGAGACAAGTGTTTTCACAGGCTGTGTTAGGCCAGGTTTAAGGGGCTCCTGATGGAGTATCTCTGGGGACTGCTGTGAGAGGGTTCCTTTTCTCCAAGGTCATGATCTATTAGAGTCCATGGGTCCCTAGGTTTTTATAGTAAGCTGAGTTGTCATGCTACCTTTTTCCTAAGTTAAGTGCAATCCTTGGTATGACTTTATTAAATTGATATAGAGATTTATTTCACTAAGGACAACTATAGAGATGAATACTCAGCAAACCATACAAAGTAAAGGGTGGGGGTGATCCTGTTCAGAAGAGAAGACTCTGGAGTCAACACAACCTGGACTCAGAATCCGTCTCCCTTTTCTTGTGTGTGACAGTGGGTGGGCATTTCAACCACTGCATATCTTAGTTTCATCTACTAAAACATATGGATAGTAGTACCTTTTTTGGTGAGATTTGTATAAAATAGCATTTGTAAAGCTTTAAGTACAGTTCATGACATAAACCTCCTCCACAACTCAATTCTTAGTTGGAGAAAAAAATCAAATAAGTTAACTGATAAGTAATTACAGCGTTATTTTTTATATTAAAACAAAGACATGCTTTAGGTGGTACATATAAAAATTTACATGAGATTTTAAGATTACCATCAAAAACCTCAAAGAAATTTCAATTTCACAGCAGGTGACTTGTGGTAAGCCCCTAGGCCTCTAGAGAGAAACTGTTTTGTCTGTTGAAGGGATTTAGTAAAAAAATCAAGTAAAGCTTTGCTCCAGTCTTCCAACCATTGAAGGGTCTAATTACAGGCCTTTGATGATGTTTACACACTTAGGTGTCCTTTTCCTAGATGGAATGTCAAATTGTCTCCATGAATAGTTACACAATCACTTCATTGAACCACAGATTATAGAGAACCCAAAGGGAGCTTTAATAATGCCAGGCACATTTTACTCCATGGGAAAGTTCTGGAAATTGGGTTGTTGTCTGGCAAGAGACAAGGCATTCTCCCAGGCAGAGGTGCATTAGGCACAAGGTGGAACTTCTTTAAGGACTAAAGGTGGGACTAGAGACAATGGAGTTTGCTATGATCTTGGTAAAAATGTGGGACTTTCTGCAGGATTAAGAACGGGGTTTTGAGCCCATCTCATATTGATAGTAAGAGGCCGAGCGAGGACCCATAGGTGACCTGTTTAGTCATTCAAGTGTTTAGTGGTTAAACATGGACGCAGGAGTCAATGCCGGAGTTCCTATTTGCTCTGGAAACACTGGTAAGTTATTTTACCACTCTGAGCCTTGGTTTTCTCTTCTGTAAGGTGGAGTAATGCTAGTGGTGACTTCATCAGGCTGCTGTGAGGATGGAATGGGAACAGCAGGTCTTAGCCCATGGTAAGCACTCAGGAAATGGTAACCCACAGCTCCCACCACGGCTGACACTTCAGCTAATCATGGCGACAGCGTATGGTGGCTGTGTCCTTCCACAGCTGAAACACACTTTACCTATGTCTCTTTAAGACTTCTGTTGCTCTCTCTCTGAATTTGCAGTATGTGTCAGTGTTGTGTCTCCTGACACTCGAGCACAGTAGTTTTGCTGAGTTATAGCTCAGCATCGTGATATGTCCTGCCTGGGCCCCCCTCTTCTACCTGACTCCTCAGCCCCAAAGGAGAATGCTTTGTCATGATGATGTGTTCTTCTGTGGTCACCAGTTGTCTCCTAGTTGGAGCCTACAGACCAAGGTTTGCTGCTAATGTAGCTGATTATATTGTAGCCATTTGAATTTAGGCAAAATATCTTTAGACGTGTGAGAAATGGACATGAGCTGTCTATTTCAGTAGGGTTGGTGGTATTACTTGTATGTGGGCATTTAGTCCTGACACCAGAATCTGGTTTCTGAAGACCTGTCTGAAATGTCCACTTGCATTATGCACTGACCCTGGAACCCTGGGCAAGTCACAGCCTCCATGGGCTTTTGTGTTCTCACCAGGAAAATGGTACAATAACAGCTTTCTATCCATCTCTTCCAGTCACTCAGAAGATCATAGTAATCCAGGCATATGTACTTTGGGCTGTATGAACTATTTTTTAATGTCAATAATTACAGGGAATACAAGTGGTTGTTTGATATATGAATGAACCGTATAGTGACCTCAGGGCTTTTAGTGTATCCCTCATCTGAATAGTGTATATTGTACCTGACAGGTAATTTTTTTTTTTTTCTTCCAGTTTTTAGCTGAGGGTTGGGCTTGAACCTGCCACCTCCGGCATATGGGGCCGGTGCCCTACGCCTTTGAGCCACCGCCCTGACAGGTAAGTTTTGATCCCTCACTCTCCTCTGGCCCATCCCCTTTTGAGTCTTCAAAGTCCATTTTGCCTCCCTATGTGACCACATAGACCCATCTGAACAAATTGTTTTACATGGGGTTTTTCTTTATTCCTCTGAGCTTCAGTTTCCTCATCTAGAAATGGTATTAAGTCATCTTTAGGGAAGGTTCCTGGCACCGGGCAGGCACTGAGAGAGTGGCAGCTTTTGATTATCAATACTGATTCTGATGATAACACTTTAAAGCTAAAATAGTATTAATTTCATTCCACACGTAAGGAAGGTGCATTACTTATTATAATAGTATTTTTCACTAGTGATTTCAGTGTTTGGGAACCAATCAGAATTAGTTTATACACACTTTCTAATCCTGTTCTGCAACAACAGTAACATAGAACTTAGTATATAGAGTGTGCTTATTGGCAACAGAATTCACTGAAACCAGTGAGGAGTCAGCAGAATTAGCTTGTAAGGGTTAGCTTGTAAAGATCTTGTCAGATCTGCCACCAAGGCTCCCTTTCACCCTTAGGGTCTGGTGGCTGCTCCCAAGCCCAGTGCTTATCAGTGTAGCTTCTCCATAAAAAGTATTGTGTGACAAGCCTGCTGGGGCAGGAAATAGTTTTACGTTAATGAGTTTGTGCTTCACTGATGCTTTCCCATTAAAATCATGTTAACTGTGCCCCCCCCCCCCCCGTTAATCATCCCAAAATCAGTTTATTAATTAACTCATTTTGGGAAATCGCAATTTAGTCAGAGCTCTCCAGCTCATTAACATGTTACCAGGACAGAGAAAATAGATGTCACTGAAATCTCTCCTTCAGTGTTTAGCTCACAGGGCACCGAGTCTCCTCAGCCCTGTTGGTTCCTTCTTCATTCATTCACTTGACAAAGAATTATTGGGTGTGCCTTAAGGGCCTGACTCTGCCCTTGGTTTGGGGATGGAAGATGGAAGGCCCAGTCTCCACCTCAAGAACATCCAAAGGTTGGGGAGTGAGACTTGTGAACTAGAAACAAGTGATTGGGAAAGAACACGGGGGCCTGTTTTCATTCTAGTGCTTTCTCAGACACTTTGTCCTTATATCAGGCCTGGTCTTTGGAGACAACACTGCCTTCCAAAGTTACCTTCAAGTCAGCAATAAGTGGCCAAATGCATTTGGATAAGGAACTCTGAGATTTTCCAGTCCCATCTCCATTTTTATAATGATGATAATATTGTGAACAATAAAGAGCTGACATTAATTGAATGATTACTGTGTGCCTTGCATTGTCCTATTTTACATGTAATAAGTCATTTAATTAATAATAGTGATTTAATAAACCATTTAATGAATAATAATAATTAATGAGTTAGTAATGCATTTAACCCCTTTAAACCTGTAAAATAGGCACTAATCCTTACAGATGAGGAAACTGAGGCAGGTTGTACAGATTTGAACACAGGCAGTTTGGCTCTAATATCAGATAATAAAATGAGACTGAGGAAAGGAAGTGACCTGCCTGAGTCACATAGGGAGTAGTGAGAACAGAGCTCAGGTCTCTCCAATGAACAAATTAGCATTCTTTCTACTGCTCTGTGCTGTTTCCAGAAATGTCCAGTCTGGATCAGGTCATCAAATTTTGAAGGTTTCTCATAAAACACAATAGAGTCTGTACTTCTCAGGGGTAGGGGTTTCTGGTAGAAACTAACTATTTTTTAGTTCTGTATTCTGCCCCAACAGTCTCTATGCTATATGTTTATTTTTATTGTTTATTGTTTATATTATACAATGCTGTCTTGATTACTATAGCTTTGTAGCATATTTTGAAGTTCAATAGTGTGTTATCTCCAGTTTTTATCTTCCTATAAATATTGATTTTACTATTTGGGGCCTTTTATAGTTTCATACAAATTTAGAATTGTTCTATTTTTGTGAAGAATGCCAATTAGTATTTCGATATCAATTATTTTAATCCATGAACATGGTATATCTTTCCATTCATTTGTATCCTCTTCAATTCCTTTCATCAGTGTTTTATAGTTTTCATTGTAGAGGAAGACTACCCTACCCACATCAGACTTAGCCTTAAAGAGTAATAAATAGTGTAACAAGCCACTAAGGTTTGGTTGCTATTTGTTACAGCAGCAAAACCTGACCTTTCCTGACCAGTATAGGTGGGATCTATTATGATCCCATTTTTCATATTATCAAATCAAGACCTTATTGAGGTAGAAGAGCTAGTAAATGGGCAGACCCAACTCCAAACCCAATCATAGATTGTGCTCCTTTTATCATGCCACAGCTAGGAGATAGAGGGAGAGAAGGCTGAGTTGGAGAAACAAAGGAACACTATGAGACACAGATCTATCTGTTTATCTGTTTAGTCAGGCTTCTTTAGATCTCTGGGTTCTGTTTGCTTATCTGTGGAAGAGGAACCAAATATTCCCCCCACTCTCTTCCCATCATCTTTGGATGCTGGCCAAGAAGTTGAGTGATATGAGGAAAACATCACTGGATAGGGGGAAGGAAGTCTGGAGTCTATTGTGTTACCCACCATTCTCTTGTGGGCTCTCGAGCTCTCTGATTCTTTCCTGATACGAGTTTCTTCTTCATGATCTGTGAGAGCAGGGGGCTGGGTCAGATGACTTGTGAGGTCTTTTTAGTCATAACAATGAACCTGGCTTGCCTTGAAGGGCTCTCCTGAGAGTCAAATAAGAGAATACAAGTACATGAGCTTGTTAATTGTGAATTACCATGCACTGGGAAGGGAGACTCTGGTGAAGTCACTCCAGGGGCTATGGAACAACTGACCTGGGGCTCGTTAACATGAATAAGTGATTCTTTCTGCATTGTGTAAGATAAAGACACAGAAGTGTTGGAGATTACTACTGAAAGTGGGGAGGCAACAATTTGGGTGAAGATTGGATTCTCTCAGCTGTGGTTGAACAGAATGGTAGAGGATTTTCCTCATTTAGGAAAGACTTGGACTTCTTGACACTTTCCTTCCTTCCCTGCCTTTCTCCTTCCTCCTTTTAAATTTTGCTTTTTGGCCCACATTTTCCTGTTACTCTTTCTAACATAACTCTCTCATCATCCCCTCTTCACCTTCTTTATTTTCTTAGCATTCAGGGGTCATGACCTGATAATACCATGGAAAGTGAGCTGCACGGGAGCAGGCACTGGTCTGGTCTGTTCACGGTGATCAGTTCGCTTCTAGAACAGCACTTAGCACCCAATACATATTTACCAAATAAGTTAAATGAACCGTTGGTTAATCTTACAAATGGTTATTCTCCCACTCCCTTTGTGAAATGCATAGAGATAGAGACAGGAGGAGGAGCAGAATAGGAACCAACTTGTGGGATCAGGTACTCTAAGAATGTTCCTTGAACAATAGGAACTTAGGGGGAATAGAAAGGGGAATAGCTTGGAGAAGATAAGAAGCTTCCAACAACCATAGCTTACACTTGCCATTTTGGGGCCCTTCTGAAAGTAGAAGCAGGTTCTCTGACTGTGGTCCCAAACTCAGTCTTATACACTGTGGTCCACTATTTGGGGACACCAGAGATGAGACATCCACAGACAGGGACCATAACTGATTCATATTTTGTGTCCCCAGTATCCAGCAGGAAATGACCTAAGTGGGTGCTTGGTGAGTCCATACTGAAACTGCATATGAAACAGAGGTTTTCCCTTGTTTCTGGATCCCCCTTCTCTCCCAAATTTCATTCTCTATATCTAGTTTCACTGCCACCTCCACACCCATATGTCATATGCACAACCATTCTAAATTCCTCCCTCTTCCCTGTTGCCGCTCATAACGCACATTTTATACCCATTTCCTCCACAAAACCCCTGTTTCCACTTAGAAAGAATTTCATTCTTTGCTGTTTTTTAGACATTTGGGTTTTTGAGAGCAGGACTCTGTATTATTCATGTTTTTATCCTCAGCATCTCACACAGTATCTGGCACAATATAATGACAATGATAATAATGAAAATAATAATAATAGCAGCTGTCATTTACTGAGTATGTGCTCTGTGTCAGAGACTGTGGGAAGCATTTCACATGATTTGTTGCATTTTAACCCATGAATTGGTGAAGTATCATTCCCATTTTACAAATGGTAAAATACTAATTAAATTGTAGGAGTCAGAACTTGAAAGTCCTAACACTTACCCCGCTGAATGTTAACTGATTAGAGTGGGAAGAAAAGTATGAAGCAGATCGAACTGCTCTCTCTCTCTGTCTATATCAGTGTGTGTGGGTGTGTTTTCTTTTCTCCTTCAACATTGGAAATAAAGGATCCTATTTCCTACATCCCATAGGCATGCATGGTGTGGAAACTAGCCAAGCCCAAACAAGGTATCATTATTACTACTGGGCCTTTGAGCACTGGTGAAATGAGGGTTGAGGCTCCCACTGTGTCCTTTTCTTGGAGAAACTCACGATTCACTGCATCTTCTTCTACCTCAGGTACAGGTGACACATTGGCTCTACCCCACCCCCAGCAGCAGTTGTGAAAACCCACTTGAGTTGCAAATTAATATGCAATTATGATTTTGGCAAGCAGTCCAAGGAAACCCAAAAGGACTTAATTGACTGGCACTTTCCCATGTGCCCATCCCCAGACAAACGGGACAAAACACTTTCAGATGTGCTCTGGCCCCAGACAACAGAGGGGAGGCTATTGTGATCTCCAGGGATGAAGGGTGCTGAAATCTGAGGTGTGGTGATGAGAATTCAACCTGACAAGTATGTGCTATTTGGGTTTGCTAAGTTTCAGTGGGAAATCACAGCATTAAGGAACTTACACTATAGAGGAGGAGCTAGAAAAACAAATCCCTTCACAATTAAAATAAAGATGTTATAAATCTTCCCAAATGGGATTCTTTGGAACCCAGTCAATGGCTAGAGATTCAGCTTATGTGCAGGAAGGTTAAAAATCTGGGCCCATCATCAGAGCCCCACAAGCTTTGAACTCAAGCTGTGCCGTGTAGAAGACAGAGCCGAGAGCCAGGAATGAGATTACAGGGAGGCAGGGCTCTACCCAAGCAAGCAATGTTATCATGAAAACTCTTGCCTCACACCATACACAAAAACAGCTTCCAAATAAATGCATTAAAGATTAATATGAACAGGGGGAGAAATTAGAATATTTGTGCAAACCTGGAAGTTACAGGAACCTTTCTAAGCAAGCCAAAATCCTAAAAGGAAAATATATTTGAATGCATAAGTACTTACAATTTATACATGTCAAGATAATATAAACAAAAGCCAAAAACCTTAAACAAAACGAAACAAATGCTGTTCTGGAAAGATACTTGCAACCCAGATGAGAAAGGTTATAGGGACATAGGTAAATGTGCCTGTGTATAAAGTGATTTACAAATTGGTAAGAGAAAATAAAACAAATTACTTTTAAAAAATAGGAAAAGGTTATATGCGGGCAATTCACAGAAGAAAATCTAAATGGCCAATAAGCACGTGAAGGATGCTCACTCTGACTAGCCAGGGAAATAAAAATGAAAGCAACAGTGAGCTCCCACTTTTAATTATCTAGACTGGCAGACTGTGCAGACAGCAAAAATGCCTACTCCTAGGGAGAGGCCACCCAACAGGTGGTCTCATTCACTGCTGGTGGGAAGATGAATTAGAAACGATATTGGAAAGTTACCTAACAATGTTTTAAAAAATTAATATTACATGCATTATTAGACCCCCAATGTGGGTTCATTCTTCACTTAAACATACCATCATGTAAGGAATTATTTATAATAAAGTTTATTGCAGCAAACAGCACAAAACAACAACAAAAGAAATCTGAAAACAATTTGAATATCCATTAATGTGAAAATTATGAAAAAATAGTAGTATATTTATATATACTATGGAACACTGTATAGCTATGTTATATGAGTTAGTTTTATATCTTCTTATAAATTTTGACCTGGAGCACTCTTACTGCTAAACAAGAAAAGCAAAAGTAACATGATACTATCATTTCAAAGGTACAGACAGATAACAGTAATGACTCCATTTGTACACATGCATATGTTTTTATGGGCATGGGGAAATGTGTGGAAGAGAAGATAAATATTAGACTTTTACTTATTCATCTTTAATTAGAATGCACATAAATTGCTTTTATAATTAAAAAATCCCTTAATAATGGGAATATAAAGACAACCCCTCAGAACGAATGAATAAATTATAATAGTTATTAAACAGACCAAGGCAATGGACTTGCTATCACAGGGAAGAGTTCTAGAAGAGGCCAGTTGCCCATATGTGGGGATGCTATAAAGGGGATTCCTGCTCTGGGTAGGGGTTTAGTTTTAAAACTTTTAAATTCCCCTCTAGCTCTAAGACTCTTTGTTTGTGTTAGAAGAAAACTAGCACAATGCAGAGTCATAGCAAATCACGGAAGGGGAGACTTTCCAGGGGAATGGCTCAGATAAGAGGCTGTTGTGCAGCAGGGTCGGTGGGCGAGGGTGAGGCTGGACGCTACTGTATTTGATGAGCAGTAGCCTGCTGGCGTCCTTTCAACAAGCAGCCTCAGCAAGTTTTCAGCAGGGATGGGCGAAGGGGAAGAGTGAGTGGAGCAGCAGGACCCTGGAAGGAAGGCAGGTGAGAGAAGGCTGCTGAGTGGAGAGGTAGCGAGGGCAAGGCAGAGGGAAGGCCGGGCGTGGCGAGACCTGAGCGTGTTTGTAGAAAGGGTGCCCAGGTGGACAGAGAATCTATTAGATGAGGTCTTCTGAGGGTCAGGGCTGGGGTACAGTGCAAGGAGAGGGTGCTCTGGTCTGGCTTGGGGGCATAGTCCTTGTGCTCTAAAATAGGAGAGTGGAAAAAGGTCAAGATGAAGGACTTTTACTTTGCATGGTTCAATCTTTGGAGCTAAGCAGACTTTGGTTTGGAATTCAGGTTAATAGTTCTATGTTTGTTTTCTGTCCAAGCCTTAGTTGTATTCTTATTAAATAGAACTACTTAATACATCCTTCGAAGGCTTGCTGTGAATATTAAAAAAGCACACACGCACAATGTCAAGGCTGTATTTGGCACTGCGGTTACTGTTTAAAAGGTAGGATCATATTGAGGGGAGGAGATACCCTCAGACAGGGGTTGCTTGGTACCCAGTCCTGGACACTTAACAATGTAATGATCACAGACATCCTAGAAAAGGCCATATTCCTTGCCTATGAATCAGGGCTGTGGACATAAGGCGTTGAGAGGTTCAGAAATACTGTTTGGCAAGTACCATGCCTGAAACAAATACATTGCTTAATACAGGGAAGGTATTATTATTATTTATTGTTAATCTTTCTTGTTGTCCTTTGCATAAGAGGTGAGGTCATGGGATGGCAGTCTCTGCAACACATTAGGAACAGTCTGAGAAGCAAACAGAAAAGCCCTGCTCAATTAACAGGGTGTTCTTTAGCAGTTCTTGGCTTCCTGGTGTTGGGAGTGGAGAAGGGAGATAGAAGGTGGGAGGGAGTCGGAGTGAAGGAACACGCACCCCTCTGATTCCACCTTGCCACCAAACCTCTGTTTGAGTATTTCTGTTTTGTAGAGGTTCCTTTGCATGTTTGTGTCATTATACGGGAAGAAGCAAGAAATAGCCCTGTGGACCTAGGATGTGATCACTTGCCAGCTGGGTGATACTGGGCCAGGGTTTTTATGAGCTTCAGATTCCCATCTCTGCAATAGCCAATAACTCCCACGTGAGGATTCAGTAGGCATTAGCTGGCACTAAGCTGCTGGATCCAGGGGAGGTGTTTGGTACCTCTGAAGTTTGCTTCCCTTGGATACTAACAAGGGCTCTGGTCTCATTCAGCTCCCATTGGTTCACAGCCTGCTGTGAGTCCTGGCCCAAACGAGATACATTTCATAAGTAAATGCAGACATGAATGAACCAATGAACTAATGAGCCCTGGTGGGGACTATGTCAGAATGGACGCTCCTGCAGCATCAGTTCAGGCATGTTACACTGCCTTGTGGTTCTAGTCTCAGGAAGTGCAGCTCCTAAGAGACATTTCTTCCTGCCGTCAGACATAGCAATAAAGCAATAAATTATTTTACAGCCGGCAGTAATTAGGCAAGAGGGTCATTGCAGTCTCTTTCTCTTTCAGCTCTTGGGGAACATTTATGCGGCTCTGAGGGCAGCTATTTCCTACCGGCCCTGCATCTGGGCCGGTTCCTGCATTCAGGGGCCTAATGGACCCAGAGGTGGGGGAGGCGCTGCAGGCTAGCTGTCCCTGCCTGCTCACCAGGTCCTGGGCTGACGGAGGACTTGAGCAGGGTCCTGGTGCCCTCTGTGAATATCATGCTCTTTCTGGTTCTCAGTCATCTCTTCTATAAGATAAGAAGTTTATATTAAATGACCAGTAGTGCTCCTTTCAATTTTGAAATGTCATGTCTACATTGACCTTTTTGAAGCAGGTATTTAACTTGACTCTGCATTCAGGAATGCCCCTGAGAGTGAGTGTCTGGGGAGGTCTTCTGGGGGGTCTGTTCTGCAGCTGCTAGACGCTTACAGATGCCGCACTTGCTTTAATAAGTCCAGGTGGTGATTAAAATAGCATGTGGCGGCTTGGCACCAGCCACATACACCAAGGGTGGTGGGTTCAAACCCTGCCCAGGGCAGCTAAACAATTATCACAACTGCAACAAAAAATAGCCGGGCATTGTGATGGGCGCCTGTAGCCCCAGCTACTTGGGAGGCTGAGGCAAGAGAATCACTTAAGCCCAGGAGTTGGAGGTTGCTGGGAGCTGTGACACCATGGCACTCTAGTGAGGGTGACATAGTGAGACTATGTCTCAAAAAATATATATATATATATTGCATGCATCACAGCTAATCCTAAAAAGCTCTCCAGCAGCCTTCTAGTCTAGAATTTATACACACCAGTGTTCTGCTGACTTTTGTTTGGTTGTCATCATTCCTAAATACTTTAAAATCTCTCATTATCTTAAGATTCATCCTGATTTACTGATTCTTATTGCCAGTCTTCTTCTTAAGGTATTTGAGTTTGTGACTCTTGAAAGCCAACTTGTTTTCTTTCACATGTAAGTCTCCAAGCTGTGAAGGAGGGGAAGTGACTTGTTTGAGGCCCACAGCTGAGACACCAACCAGAACTCCTGGCTCTCAACCCTGAGGTTCTTCTGCCACAGCAATCTAGACGGGCACAAGTTCAAGCGCCACACAGATAGGTAGTCCTTTGACATAAGTACCCTGGGGGATGTCTGATAGTGACATCTTCCCTGTAGCAATTTTAGTGGGAAGTCCAGAGAATGAGAACAAAAGGCACGTCTCAGAGGGTCTCAGCCTCAGTTTCCTCACTTATAAAAGGCAGGGTGATGCTACCATACTCCCGACTTGGAAGAGTTTTGGGGCTTTAAGTGTAATAGTGCTCAAGCAGGAACCTATGGGTGATGAGGAAATAGCAGCCTTTTCTCTCCGAGTTGCCTGATTATGAGTAAGTAATTGACTGGGACTTACTCTCCTGATCTCCCAAATTGTAATAATCACAGATATTTTCAGTCCCATAAAAATGAAAGATTTACATAAAAATGCACATGAGTGCTTTGAAAGGTGAGGGAGTACGGAGACACAAACCCTCAGGGCCCCCTCAATACCTACCTTCCCCCTCCTCCTGGCACTCACACCCCAGGCAGCCCCCTGCAAGGTTGGACCACTGACCTGACCCAATTTCCCTGAGTTTGCATAATGCAAAAAAGCATTTACTTTAATAGTTCCATCCTCTCTAGACCGAGATACATTTTCCTTTCCTGAAAATACCCTGGTGCAGATGCATCACATTTCTGACAACACATTCTCTCACCCAACGGATTGGAATGATCATTTAAAAGCTCTGAGTGAAAGCTCAAGCTTCTGATTGATCCGATAATATTGTCTCGTTCCCATTTTAAGCTACTTGTTCTTTAAATTGCATATAAAAATACAGTCCATGCAATATTAATACACTAATGAATAATACACTAACAATTCGAAGCGTGCCAACCCACCCAAGGATTTTTCATCTCTTGCATGTTTCATCAGAGACACTTGGTATATACTGAATAATTGTTAGGATGATGAAAATGATAATAACAATGAAATAAATATAGAGCAGTTTCACTTTGGTGGGGAAAAACATGAAAGATAATTCTCAAGTATAAGTGAGAAATGGATGCCTGTGATCCAGGGACAGGCCTCTGCGTTTGGTGTATCACAGGTAAGCGCAGCTGCAGCTGTGTCCAAGTGTGTATAACACAGCCTCATCTGTCTAGTGCTGTTAGGGAAGGTGGCATTGTATGACAGTGGGTTTTCAGACATTGGAAGGAAAAAAGTTTGAGGGAAAGGACTTTGGAGACAGCTGGCGTTAGAGTCAAAATGCTGGTTCAGCCACTCCTTTGCCCTGTGAACTCTCCCAACCTTCAATTTCCTACCTGGAAATCAGGATAATTAATAACTGCCCCATGGGATTATAGTGAAGATTAAATCCAATCATGTATATGAAAATGCATGGACTAGGGTCTGAAACACAGGAGGTGTTCAGCAAACAACAAAGCACAGGGGGTGGTACCCTTAATGGCTCCATCATGGAGTGAGTTCCATTCCACTTTCACCTTAAGGTTTAAGCTTTGAGGTACCTGGTTGAAAAACCCAGACGCATTTGTTTGTTTGCTTTCTAATCTGTGGAGTACATCTCAGTCTATTATAGTTTTGGGATCTCTGATATCCAAATAAAGGGGTGTTAAGGCACATCTACATCCAAATATGGGTATGTAGGAATGGGTGGTATACAAATGCTTCACCGAGAAGAAACCTAGTCTACGCGAACATATAAGCTTTCTTTCAACTGTGAAGCCTTGTGAAGGGAAACAGAAACCAATTCAAGAAAAGTATTTTGTGATTTACTTTGTGAAGTATTGCAAACTTTTTTAGATTGAATACAAGTGCTTTCATTCACTCACTGACTCATTCTTTGATCCATTTGTCGGTCCTTGACTGAGTGTTGACGTTGAGCTAGTCACCATACTGTATACACTGAAGGTAGGATGGCAGGATCCATGTCCAAACCCATAAACTACTGACTAGTTAAGCAGAATGAAAAATGCTAAAATAGGCTCGGCACTCCGTAGCACAGTGGTTACAGTGCCAGCCACATACACCTAGGGTGATGGGTTCAAATCCAGCCCGGGCCAGCGAAACAACAATGACAACTGCAACAAAAAATAGCTGGGCATTGTGGCAGATGCCTGTGGTCCCAGTTACTATGGAGGCTGAGGCAAAAGAATTGCTAAAGCCCAAGAGTTTGAGGTTGCTATGAGTTGTGATGCCATGGCACTCTATCCAGCGTGACAAAGTGAGGCTCTCAAAAAAAAAAAAAGAAGAGAAAAATGCTATACTAGGAGATCTAAAGCCAGCAGGATGGTAGGTCAATTTTGACAGCTGTGATCAGGGACTACTTCTTGGAGGAGGTAGCAGGAGGTAGGGCAGTCCATTCAGGGCTTCACACACAGCGTCAGAACCAAGCAAAGTGGTGAGTGGTGCACAGCGGTGGTGGTGCAGGTTGAGCATCCCTCATCCAAATACTTGAGACCAAAATTGTTTCAGAGTTTGGACTTTTTTCATATTTTGACATCTTTGCATTTACACAAGTTAGATATTTTGGGGATCCAAGTGTAAACATGAAATTCTTTTGTGTTTTACATACACCTTATACACATAGCTTGGAGGTAATTTCATAAAACATTTTAAATAATTTTATACATGAAACAAAGTCTTGCCTGCCCTTTGATTGCCAATTATCAAGCAAGTGCTCAAGTCCTCATATGGAAATTTCCACTGGTGTTAAGTTGGTCCTCGAGAGTTTCAGATTTTGGAGCATTCTGGATTTCAGATTTTTGTTATGAACGTTCAACCCATGTGGAATATGTGGCGTGTTGTATGCGTGCATGTGTGTATCAGTGTGCTGGTTGGGTATGATTCTCACACTATGATAGTTGTTATTAGTCACTGTGTGTCAAGTGTGTTCTAAGGCACTTTGCAAAGTGTGCTGTCACACTTGGTCATCGTAATGATCCTGCAGGCTGTGCATGATTGTTGTCATTTTCCCCTGGAGGAAACTAAAATTCAGAGAGGAATGACTAGACAGTGACATTCTCAGATTTTATTTTGTCTTTCTGGTTTGAAGGCTGTATTTGAGCTCTAGTAAATTCCAAGGCATTGCTTTAAAGGGGACACAGAAGATAATAAAAGACCTTTCACCCATAACAAAACTAATTGTTAAGATTAAATGTAAAATGAAGTTTTAAGATTTTGGACAAGATATGATTAGTTCTGACTTGGAGGCAGGGGAGCTGCCAAGGTCACAGTTGGGGTGAAGTTTAATAGAGGAGGAGCTTTTTGAATTAAGCCTTGATATACCAACAAGACTTTGACAAGCTGCCAAGTGGAAAGAGCACACCTCCTGTTGGAGTTAGGGGAAAAAATAAATTGGAGGAGGAGGTGAGCAGGGAGAGGAGGCAGAAGACATTGGAAGGGAGTGTTAAATGTGACTTCAGGACATTAAGATTTTTGTGCCATTTCCTTTTCTGACTAACTGTGACTCCTTAGTTAAGCAAACCTTCTAGCTTTTTGTACTTTCATCTTTTTTCCCCCCATCTGTCAAGAATGCTCCAAGGAATTGTCACAAGGAAAATAGTCTGAAATTATGGACAAAGCAATCAGAAGTCATTGATAGAAAAGCACTCTGTATATATGAGAAATAAATAATATTGCAATAGACCACAGCAACTTGGCAACCAAACAATAGATCACCACAGCTGGGGGAGAGGGAAAGAATCTGTCTCTCCCATGCCCATCAGAGTCACCCCAACAGACCGCTGCTCTGTCCTAAAACACTCAGCTCACAATTCCTTAAACTGTCAATATTTAAGGTTTTAGCAGTCTGGGGAGAGTTGTGGATACATGCCATGAACAGACTACTTTTTCACCAAGCCAGTCAAAAGGGGTTATGTTCCTGTGTGTGCTATATGATGTAAGTAATGCCATTTGCCTTCTGAGACCTCAATGCCCGTTCAGTAAAATGAAGAAGGAGGAGCAGATGTTTCCTAAGTTGTCCCCAGATGTAGTGATCCACAGCAATGGAAAGGGACAATTCACCCACAGTCACCGGTGTAACATTTCTCAAACACTGTTCCTTGGGATACTAATATGTATCAAGTACAAATGAAAAAAAAAAAAAAAGAAAACCTAACCAATAAAAATGAAGAATATGATCAGGAGGATGGGATTCTATGGTCATGTTGGGGTAAACAAAATTAGAATTCATTACTGAAAGACTTCAGTGAGTTGAAGCGTGCTGAGAATTTCCTGGAGGATGAGACACAGAAGCCTTCCAAAGCTGGTTTGTCCACAGTGTTCTCCCAGAGCTGGCGTTCCGCAGCCATACTTGAAGAAATGCTACATTAGGTTGGCCAACTCATCCTGCACCTTCCTGAGGTGCAGGCCCTGGGGGTGGTACGGTAATGAGAGCGCTGGCTTGGGGGTGTCTGGACCCAGGAGAACTCAAGTTTAAGTCCAGGTCCGCCCTCTTTCTTGTTGCCTCCCTTCCTCCTCATAATTCCAACAGGCTGCATGACCTGATCTCTGAGGTCTCTTGTGGTTCCATTATGCCATGAATACATACATACTATTCTGTAACTTTTTCATTCTTTCTTTCATTCATTCAGAAAATATAAGCAGCGCAGAGGCTGGGTTCTAATAGCTTGAACTAGAAAAAATACTTTAGTACCTGCCGTGGAGAAAGTCACAGGCCAGAGGTAGAGACAGGTTTGTGTACAGGCAGTAACAGTCCATGTGATCAGTTTTTGTGTTCAAGTATGGCTCCGGCAGGCACCTCACCAGCTTGGGGAGGGGATAGTTAGGAAAGGCTGGGTGCGGGCAATGCCACTTGAAGGATGACTAGGAGTTAACACCGAGGAGAAGGAGGTCTGGGTGAAGAAATGCCATTAAAGGCATAGAGAGAAGAGTGAACACAACACATTTTGGCAACTATAACAGTGTTATCTACAAAAACAACAGAACAATAGAAGCAGCAGCTGTATTTCCAGTGAATATCAGGTGCTTTGAGTTCATTAAACTCTAATTCCTACATCCCTAGAAAGTAGCTATCCTGATTTTACAGTTAATGCAGCAGCAGCCAATTCATTTTATTTGGGGGGAATTTTCTCTTCAATGCAGTGAACTTTCAGCTAGTCTCAAACAAACCACCCACTTTATCTATTACTCCAGTCACTTGTGGCCCATGCATTTTCCCCTTTCATTCAAGTTACTTCCAGTTGCTGCTTACCAACTCCAGTGAGAGCATGAAATGCAAACTCCTTCAATATTAGTTTAGGCAAAAAATTAGGAGGCCCAAGAATCATGATGCATTTAAAACCAAAAATGAGTGATTTGCAGAATTTTCTAGCAAAAGCTCTCTGCTCCATTGGGGTAATCTATTGTGATTAGGGTTTAATTAATTCTATTGTCCTTCCTCACTTTGGAAGGGCTTTGATATTTTTATTTTATTTTATTTATTTATTTTTATTAATATTAAATCATAGCTGTGTACATTAATGCAATCATGGGGCACCATGCATTGGTTTTATAAACAGTTTGACACATTTTCATCACACTGGTTAATATAGCCTTCCTGGCATTTTCTTAGTGGATATTTTTTATATTAATACATTAATTCATTAATCATTTATCCCATGCCAGACACTGAACAAAATACTTTGGGGATTATCTCAGGTTCTCCATGATCCAGTTGTAGGGGTGTACTTCTTCCAGGAAGTCTTTCTGGCTCTACACCCCACCCCCACCAAACCCTACAA